>CAHIKZ030004943.1:120000-230000 GCA_903632075.3 Acanthosepion pharaonis
AGCCGCTAAACAGAAACAACCAACCAACTTAAATTGTCCAAACAGCCCTTGTTCGATCACATAGTGAAAACATTTTTTCTCCTGGCAGGCCCTCCTCTATTAAAGGTTTGGGGTAACATCACTTTTCTACTCGTCTATTTCGCTATTCGGTTTTTTTTTTTTTTTTTTTTTTGCTTTAATCTGCAGAGGTGGATATATGAGACTTCTGAGGGGAAATTCGGCATGTCCTGACCGACATAAATCACTCAACGACATCATTTGTTTAATACTTTTTGTCAACATCCTCCTTTTCCCTGCTTTAAATGTGTTGTCTAGCCACTAATGTCAACAAACGATCAGTGCTAACCTAAGAAGAAGAGGAGGCAATATATGACAATATGAGGAAGAAACAGAAGGAAGATGGTCGGAGGAAAAGGAGCGATTTCGTTATTCGTATTGCCACTCCTTCATTTTTATGCTCATATAGTGTGCTTGTTAATGGCGCATGAAGAACGCTCCAGACGACAACTTATAAAGACTAAAGTGAACGTAGCTTACTTTAAGGAATTTATAATATTAGCTTAGTCTAACAACCTTAAGTTAAGGGTTTCCGGTGAGAATCGAACCTATAAACAGTAATAATTTGTTGCTAGACTGGCCCGTTGTCTAGTAAAATATGGTGATGTGTCGTGGGCAGAGTTGTCTACACTTTATTCTTCAATTTTTTTCTTTCGCTTCTGTTTCTCTAATCTCTTGTAATATTCAGTTTACTTTTATTCTTCCTGTAAGCTTTCATTCATTTTTATTTATTTCATTCATTTTCTTCGCTTTTTTCATTCGATTATTTTTCTTTTCCTTTTCTCCTGTCTTTTTACTATTTTTATTTCTTTTCAACTATTCGTTTCTTTTTCGTTCTATATTTTTTCTTTTCGCTTTCCTCCCTTTTCAATCTTTACTTACATTTTCCTCGTCGTATTTTTAATATGATTTTACTTTCTCTAAATCTTTATTCTAAGAGTTCTTTTTTTATTCATTGTCTCTAGTTTTACATTTTCTATCTGTAGTATTTAAATTGGTATTTCTTCTTTTTTTTCTGTTTCTTTCGTCACTTTAATGACATTACTTTCTTTTCTTTTCCCTATCTGGAAATCTTTCTTTCTGTCAGTCTTTTGATGTCTGCCGTATATCTTACCCATTTCCATTTTACAACCTTACTGTAACTTACACGGTGATTTTAGATTTTTCCTTAACTTCAACAATATACTTTGCTTCTTCTTCTTCTTCTTCTTCTTTTTTTTTGTGAAAGTAATCCTATATCTGTTTTCATAGCAGCCATCTCTCACTCCATTCATCGCTCCACCCAGTCGATCAGTGGCATTTAATAGTTAGCATCTACTTCACTCGACGAGAGTAGATTTTCACTTTTCTTCCAGGGGAAGAGTAATGAGAATGTAAACGTTCGCCACATATATTTTCTTATCAGGTAATTCTATGATGAACAGTTTGACTAAGCTACAGGTTCAGAAAAAAGAATATATACAATAATATATGGCGGTGATTTTTCAAGTCGGGAATACACATTAGAAAATTAACATTTTAAACCGGATTTTATCTGAGCTTGAACATCGACCATCAGCAATGTCGCTGTACATAGAATTACCAACACATCCTAACAGTATATTTTTGCTGAGAAAATCTATACATATATGCACCCCACCGCCCCACACACACACACACACACACACACACACATATATATATATATATATATATATATATATATATATATATATATATATATATATATATATATATATATATATATATATATATATATATATATATATATATATATAAATTAGTGATCCCAGTGTCCAATTTTACATTTGCTCAGCTATATCTCTGTATTAAATACTTTTACCCATAAATATACCATAATTTAAAACAATATTTTAATCATCGCACACACACATATACATATGAGTATGTGTGTGAGTGTGTGTGTGTGTGCGAGGATTAAAATATTGTTTTAAATTATGATATATTTATGGGTAAAAGTATTTAATACGCAAAAGTAAAATTGGTCACTAAGATCACTAATTTATGCCTTATACATACATACATCAAATATGTTGTGTAGTTGAATTTATATTACAATGAATCATTCATACAAAAAGTAGATTAGTAAAGTTAATCATATAAAATGGCGAAATCCCTTCACTAACAAAAATTTAAAGGTACATTCGCCTACAAATCACTCGATGAATCTTATGATCCTTGTTTTTAAATATTATAAGCTGTATTCTTTAGTAGTACTTACGTCTGTACCTTATTGTTGCGACTGCACGCTCCAAATGTTTGTATCCGTTATCAATAATACATTTAAAAACATATTTCGATTTGCATTATATTTTTTGTCTCGGATGTTACCTGAATTTTACCAAAATCAAAATAATTTCCATGCCTAAAGATGACTGAATGTTACTTTTGTTATTATGTATACCACAGTGTGACGATAGAAGTTCTGTCAGGAACGGTACAATATTGTAAAGAGCAAGGCGCAAATTTAATCGAAATGACTTTGCGATCAAAACACTCTCAGGACATTTTCATCGCAGTGAATTTTTTCTCCTTTGATCAGTGTTGCATATTTTTAATCCAAGGACAGTGAATGAAAGCGTTGGTTGAAGTAATGCCAAAAGTCACTTGATCCAATGAGTTGTGAGTTCAGCTACAAATACAGGTTCAAATACAAAAATGGCCACAGCAGAGGGAACAAAACTTTGGCGAGTTGAGTGAAGTGGAATGACTGAAACTGATATATCCAAAATGGCATGGCATGTGGAACAATCTACTTCCATGGACTAAATAAATGGTTCGATTCGACATTCCAACGTATATTAGCTGGAGAAGTTCGGAGCGTACAACGAATGAAAAGTTGTGAAAATGGCAATAAAAATAAAGGCAATCGTCCGAATGATGTAAATACTTTTTAATCATTTTTCCAGAAGCAAGGCAAGAAAGTAACTAACACGCAAGGAGTTACTGAGTGTGAGAGAATATGAGAAAAAACACTATTATGGAAAGAAAACAATAAAAAAATGAAATTAAAAGATAGAAGACAATGATTTGCATTGCATTTACATTTTTGAAGATCAAAGTTGGCTGGAAACAAAGAAGTCGGAAGAGAGTTCCACAAGAGGGATTTGCGAAAGAAGAAACTTTTAGCATAGAATTTACGGTTACATCTTGAAATTTCAAATGTAAAATGAGGAGATCTTGCTGTCAATCTAGTACTGCTCTTGAATTCATAACGTCTAGGTACTTAGTAAATTATTAGTCTTAAATATCTCAAAGTTGATCTGAAGAGTCAAGTAAAACATGATTTTCTAGCTCAAGGGTCTATGAATCTGGCATCTACATTCGAATCCTACAAGATGCATACAATCATTGTTCCTTTATTCAAATTTTAATCATTCGCATTTAAAACTGATTTCTTTCGTTGTCACAAGAAAATGTATATATTTCAAGAGGTTATTTACAGGTTGTAAACTTTATGAATTACTAATCTTAACTATAAATGAGTATATACGTTTTTAAAATTTCTGAAAATTAGAAGTCAATTCTGTGTATTTTTTAAAAGATGCATCACTTTAAAAAGATCTGTATTTTTTCTGTATTTGCCTTAAACTTAAATTCTTACGACTCAAAAAAAAAAAATGAAACATTTCCATCTTCAGGCTATCAGTTATTTGTCATTTTATTTGCTTAGTACGTATTTTGTTTTACGTTACTTCTCCTAGTTAACCAAAGAAATAGATGAACAAAAAGAAAATGTGTAGAAACCTAGCAGGAAGAAGCGTAAAGAACAAAAAATAACAACTCGTTCGTTGTTAATGAGGCGAAAATCATAGCTGCCATATGTCGATATTTTCGTCATGGCGTAATCATCTCTGATGTTTTAATGACCATGCTAGCAAGGTGGCAGCTTATGTCCGGGAAGAAATCAATTTTACGATCATCAGATTGAGTTAGACGTGATCATATCAGATCCAGTTCCCATTCGACAAAAGAACAAGAAAAAGTTTCATTTATTGATGTCAGAAAGCACACAATCGACCGCAAACGTCTTCCAACGACCAATATAAAATGATTATGTCAATTGTTCATGAAAGTTTACGGGTATAATAACTTTTTGAAGTGAAGGTTTATAACGTTGGCAAATCGCAAAGAAGATTCTTCAAGTAATATGATATTCTTTCGGACTTTTCAATTAAAATTATAGCTACTGATGTTCTGAACGTATGTAAAGGAATAAATATACCAGTTTGTAAGAAATTCTATTCAACTTTTCAAGAATCAAAAAGAAATTGAATAAGCAGCATTCATTTAGATTCAGACAACAACAGTTCTAAATAATTTAATCTATCTTTTGTTGGTATTAACCAAAAGTACTAAGATATGGGAAATTTCCGTCTTGTGTAAGACGTTAAACTACGTCCAGCAGCTAAGCCTCTGAACAGGAGGTTTTGAGGAGCGTGAAACAACCTCCTAATTGCTGGTGTTCCCAGGTCCACCCTGACCCGGGATGGTTGTAGCTGTTAGAGTCGCAGCTATGAGCAAATAGTTAACTATTACTAGCAGTAAGTTTTTTGTTTTTCTTTTAATATTACCAGCAATACAATTTTGAAGGAAATATATTACCAGAAACAAATTTTTGACAAAACAAAATATTAACAACGATAAAAAATTTTGTCAGCATTAAATAACCAATTGCGGTTGGTATACCGTAAAACAAAATAAACCAAACCAAATCAGATATGGGAAATTTCATAAAGATGTTGAAAGAATAGACAAAACAAAAAATAATGAAAGGGAACTTTAACTGGTTTTAATTAAATGATGTCTGGTTGCACAAATGCATCCAATACATATCCATGTAGACTGTATGGTAATAATACAAATACACGTTACACATGACGTGAGACTAGACCCTTCCAAATTTCCTTAAAAAACGGAATTCTAACTCTCCCCACAGACACCACATCGGTTTGTGATAATGACTGCGAAAGGCAAGGTAAGAGAGATGATAACGCAAGAGCTGGTCAGACAACATTAAAGTGTGGGCACGCATGACAATGCCGGAAATCCTGAGAACCACTATCAACAGATCGTCTGTTTGTTTCGTCTGTCCTTAGGCATCTTCGACGAGTGAAGCATTCAAGGGATTGAGGTCGATGATGATGATGATGAAATGTAAAATTTTTCCATAAATAAATAATTTTAAATACCTGTATAAGTAATGCATTCTTGTTCCATTCACTTGTAAAATGAACTACGAAATTGCAAAAGTTGGGTTGTATAGGTAAACTGACAAATTCTAGAAATTTAGAATACTATTCTTTAGAAACGTTAGCTCTTTACCACTCTTGACCTGAATATAAGTGTCAACCTAAAGTCAACACATCAATAAATATTCTGAATCTGAAGCCTCCAAAGGAATGTAATAGACCTCCTAGAAATCACCTTTCACATATAAACATCTCTTCTAACGAGAGTAGACGATATATAGATTGTTTTCGTTCCCCGGAACACAAAATACTAACAGGCAATTGGGACTAAAGCTCACTCAAGACCCCAAAATCGATCGATAAAGATGCACCTTCTACCATTCCTGAAGGTACCTTACCTAACTGTAGCTTCATCCCCAGAATTGTTAATTTTTGGAATGCACTAACGAGAGGATGCACAATTTAAAACAAATCAACTCTAGAATTACTCATTATTCCCTTGCAACAACCTCATTCAGTAAGCCTATAACCTGAGAGTCACTTGGTCCTTGTGGTTTGTAAATAATAGTACATAAAAAATCTTTGCATTTTTAATTGAAGCGTCTTCACTTCCCACTGAGGAAGCGGCTTTTTCATTACCCACAATGTGCCAGAAAAACATTCCCTCTAGATTGCTAGGCCTTAACACAATATTTCTAAAATTTTCCCATGACCAGCTGAACGTCGATTGTTTTGGGGTTGAATACCCAAACAAAGTTCCTATACAAACACACACTGGGAGGAAACCGAAAGTTGTGGAAGCATAAGCTATGCCAACCTGAGGGAATTAATCATTTGTTTTGAGCATCAGTATAGTTTTCATTACCAAATCATTTCTCATGTGCAAATAGTGTAAATTATCTTTATGTAAGTTGAGCAAAATATATTTATAGAAATAGTGTTTCTGCGTGTGTGTGTGTTTGTGTAAAATTAATGAAAAGTGAAAAATTATTTAACCAACTTAAGAGAAGATTGTGTAAATACGCATGTGCATGAAGAGGAAGGAACGCTGAAATTTTTGTATGAATGTGTAGCCACACAAGATAAATTAATTTTGTCATAAAGTTTTAAAATATTGTTTTTATAAAATTTAAATTGTTTTTCAATATATATATATATATTTAAATATATATATATATATATATATATATATATGCAGCATATCTTCATTCAGAGACGTTTGGTTGTATAATCTAATTATATTATTATTGTATAGTTATATTGTAATTTTAATCCATTCAATCTTACGGATCAATTTCTTAATTTTGCTATTAAAAACATTAAGGAAGGGGCCATAGTTTTTCTCATTCCTTTTTTTTTTTCTTTTTTTTCACAAGTAAAATTGTATCTCATCCAAAATTATCCCAACGAACTTAATGTAATGAATAGTTTTGATTCATTTATTTTTAAAAATTCGAAGGAAACGTGTTGTGCTTATTTAAAATTTTACATTAAAAATTAAATTATAACAGTAATGATGTAGAATACTTAAATTTTAAGTTTTAAATATTATAAATTTAAATTAAGTTATATCCCTTGACAACGTTACTTACTGAATCAACAGATAAAATAAATAGACATAATATATCTAGATTATTCAACCAAATATATATATATATATATATATATATATATATATATATATATATATATATATATATATATATATATATTCAAGCATGTTCTTTTTATCTTAGAATTAACTAATGTGTGTGATAAATATATAGTTTTAAGGTACGCTATATTTTTGACCTCATATTGAGTAATTTTAGGGATACAGCGGGTTTAAATATAAACGGGGTGGGGCATTGAGACCAACACTGGTGACACTCTGTTTCTTTGAACGCAATATTCTGACCTTAAGATTACGTTTAAGCATCCTGACCTGAAGATACCGATCCAGACGTCTATGTATATATATATATATATATATATATATATATATATATATATATGGAATGTCATCTTTAGAGTAAATCATTTCTTTATCAATATCTTTTGTTTAAAAAAATTATTTTGTAACGCATTTTAATTAATGAAAAATATCAGTTTTATTTTTCAGTTGTTAGGGCTTCAGTAATGTATTTGAAAAGCAAATTTACTGAAAGTGTTTTGATTAATATGACATATTCCGAGGCTTCAAGACGTCTTAAAACATATCAGTTTAGTTAAGTCCCACTCCAGAAATACAACATTTTATTGAGTCATTGATATATAACCAGTACCCGGATAGAACTGTTTTAATTTGTTTTCTATATCCAACGTGTGATTCCCTGCACTCGTCAGCCGCAAATCAAGGCACGGGTATCACAGTCTGGGTGACTGAGCCGGTACTTCCACCTGCGACGCCATCTGCACCCTTTGCCACCGAACAGAGTATTATATTTGTAAATGTGTCTGTCTCTTGCGATTTCTTTTTGCAACTGCAACTGAGGTTTTCGGTGTTGTGTTAAAAACGTTTGCATTTGATCGTTAACCAATAAAAAACGCGTAGAATTGTAGATAAATAAATGCGATTTACATCGAACGTAGAATTGTGTTGCGAGCATGGTTTTAATTAACATTTTTCTTTATGGATCTTGACGAGATCCAACTCGATGACTATTGAGCTGTTGTCTGGAGACGCTGTGGAGCACGCTTCAGATTCCAGCCATTGATGTCGACCTTCAAAACGTAGCGATTCGTGGCGGTTTTTCTTTTGCTCGTGGCCCTCCCCTATGTTCTCCACCCCCTCAGGGAATTCTACTTTATGGACTCACTTCTTTGAATCAGATCACACTACAATGTCAGAGCGAGTGTCTGTCTGAATGATGTGTACCGAAAATTTCAGAGGTGTTCTAATATCAATTAACACCCTCCAATCACAGACTCCAATCAGTAGTGTCATATTGGGAGTTATCTGGGTCTTTTGCACAGTGTGTTTACTGTCCTTGTGAAAACGAATATTAGTTTCTCTGGCCGTTACAGTCTGACTGTTGGCTACTTCTGTGTAGTGACTAAATCTATGACCATTTCCAGCAATTTGTTATGACACCACGTGTACATCTACAGCAATTGTAAACATGCAGAGAGCACATAACGTAAAGTGCCTCGAACACTTTAATATAATGCGCATACATCGGTGTCAGTGTATCCTCCATAGCTTGAGGTTGATCGCATTTGGTAGGTGATCATAAGTAGATCGCAAGATGAATGATGTTGCCAATTACTCCATTGCAATCAGGGTACTCCATGATCGCTTCATTTGATTAATATCACTCCATGTAGTCCAAGCACATTGTTTGGACTGAGAAATAGCAATAGCTCTTCACAGATCTTCCACGAAATTCCTAATTTCTTCAATCACCATATCTCGTTTACCGATGGACACTGTTTAGAGAAAAACTGGTTGTCCTGCTATCCAGGCCAGCTCGATTGGTTTGCATCATCCCCATAATAGCGTTGGTTCGCAGGCTGGATTTTGCATCTTGAGTGTCTTTTACTGCCTACCACTTGGTACCGGTTTTGATATCTGGCTGCAACCTGCAGATGAACTCATCGACCAAGTCACACATCATCATGTGAAGGCGCACCTGCCCGAGCTTGAACTCCTCCACCAATGAAGTGATGTGAAGTTTCAGGTTTTCGGCTTCGGTATAGAGTCCCACTGTTGCGTCTGCTGAATCCGAGACAGAGTAATATCATACACCGACAATTGCCATAGAAGCCGGGCAGCAAACAATGTTGGTAGCACCAAGCCTTCAGATTGCCGGAGAGATGGGTTCTGCTGATGGATTCAAGTCCAAATAATGCCACTTTCTGGACATCTTTACTTTGTTGCCGATACGTCAATGGAATTTCATACAGTAGCAGATTCATGCCTCTCCAGAATGGAATAAGATTTCAAGTTCTGAGCCGTTATCCTTTACCTCACCGGTTTATCCAAGCTTACCGCACCTTGTATTCCTAAGCTGTCACTCATCTAGCCATTGACCATATCGACGTTGCTTAACTTCAGTGATCGTATCAGAACCTGTGTTTCAACGGGAATAGTTGTAATCCATATTTTCAATTCATACACATATATACACACGCACACACAAGCGCATAAGGACATACACATATACACACAGATAGGATATCTTATAGTATCTTAGATTATACAATGAAAAAGTATACGGGACAAATAACTAAACAATTACTTTGACCTATTTGTCTTAAGCAGTTTGAAGAATGAACCCGAGGAAATGTTTTCGCGTAACATTATCTTGATACTAAATTGAATCATGTTGCTTTTATACTTATACTATTCTTGTGCACTTTACTTGTTGGTATATGTAGATGCCGAATAACTTTTCCTACGGGAGAAGAATTGTTTTCCTTAGTGGCTATACTCTAGGCATATATGCGGCTGGGTAAAAGAAAAAATGATAATAAAAACTGCGGATGATAAAGCATTGCATCTTATTTTTCTGTTTACACTTTATGAGATAAAAATACGAAAACCACATACAAAAATATCGCAGTTCTCTTCTTGTTTTCTTCAAACTTAACAAAGCGGTGAGTCAAATTGATTATCGAAAAAAGACAGCTCATTCGAATAGATAGCTTGTATGTATCTTTACTGTTTGTGTTTGTTTTCCCTACAATACTGCTTTCCAGGGTAAACGACACCCACTATATTTATCTAGGTATATACGGTTCCTTTATCTGTCTCACGTCAGCTTTTGTTAGCTGCATGTTTCTGTATGCTGGTATGGCCAAACCTACAAAAAGACGATTGCGATTGTCGAAGAGGTAAAAATAATAAAAAAAGATACTGGAATATTCGGCTGTAGACCGTAGAGAAAGAAAATTCAAAAAAATCTTTCTTAAATTGAAATTGATAAGTGAACCCTTTATTCAAATGATATAAGAAAGAACAGCGAGTATCTTTCTCTCTCTTTCTCTCTCTCTCTCTATTCTTTTATTTTACTGTTCTCATCAAATTATTCGCCTTTATAAACTTCAACAAAAAGCAACAATGACTTCAAGGTCAGAGAATGCTGAATATTTCCTTATAAGGAAACGGTTCTATCTTACTATTACCATTATGGTTCTTTTTCTTTTGTCGTAAATGTTCTTTAATGCATTTGATCAGTTTGTTAGGTCTTTTACTTTTCACTTAAACCTGCTTCTGTTAACTTCAGTGTGTCTCTGTGAGAATTACATTCTCTCCAAATTCTTTCGTTATTACGCGACACACATATTTCTTTCTGGTTGTTAGCAACGGTGTTTTAAGCTCCTATCCTCCTCAGAACTTCCTCATTCGTCGCATAATCTACCATGTTAGGTTGGAGACGATTTCGAAAACTGGGAATGTCGTAGTTTATGAGGTTAGATGACGAAGAGTAGAAAGAAAAGTGACAGAAAAGACAGAGCAGAAGCATGTTCATTAAGTGTTAACTACGTCCGGGTAAACAGAATAATTATGACACAAATAAATTTTTCGAAAGCCTTTGATGTGCGGTTACAGCTGCTCAGACCCCGATGACAGTCTGTATGACACATAGTGACCATGTTCTGCCTTTTTAGATAGGAAACTTGCTTTTATCTGAATGCCTCACTCTGCGGCGACATATGTGAATGTATATATATATATATATATATATATATATATATATATATATATATATATATATGTATGTATGTATGTATGTATTTACACACACATACACACACTCAAATATATCCGAGTAAGAGAAAGATCAAATGGAGTAAAAATCCACAGCTCGTAAAATTTAATTTTTAAAAAGTGCTCTATACAAAGTAGAGCAAAATATTATTATATTCTTATTATAAGAGATTATAAAAAAGATATGTTGAAATCGCTACACAAAAGCTTTCATGTTTCAATACTATGATTGTACTTCTTCAGGCGATTGTTGGTAACTGGTCTGTTATATACAGAGAGAGAGAGAGAGAGAGAGAGATAAAGAGAGAGAGAGAGAGAGAGAGAGAGAGACAAACGTGAGTTTTTCTTTCCTGGTGTCTTTGCATGTGTAAAACGCAGGCATTTTTCATATGATTGTATATGACTCATATTTTTTGTTCTTCCTAAGTATAAATTTTGATAGAAATTTACGAAGTTTTCTTTCCAAACCTTTACAGACACATCACGAATATACACTTGTTCCCGTTAAGCAACGTCATGCTTGACCAGTACCTAGATTGGTGACTGTTTGAGAATACTGTAAGCTTTGACGTGCCGTTACCGTAATGGATAATAGCTGTGAATTGTTAATCGGGGAGGCGAGTTCCAATTCTCGTTTGGTTCGTTATATTTACTTACGGATAAATACATTTTGGAAAGATATGAATCCACATCTTCTCCCCTGCTATGGGTTAATTAGTAAGACTTGTATCACTAAATGATTATTTTCTCTAAAAGTTTATAACAGTCTAAAAGTATTTTCTGGTTTAAATAACCTGCTCAGAGTTGATAAGCTGTAGAAAACGAATCAATCAATTTATCAGATCCTTTTCGCGTATTTAATTTCTTTTCTGACGGGCTTAGCTTCCCCGTCTTCTTCGAAGTAGCGGTATGCTCGAAAAGATAACAGCAAAAATATGTCATACTTTCAGTTCGATTGATATTCAAATCCTCATTATTTTGTTTTCTATTAGCCTTATTAGATAATCTCATTTCCTTGCTTTGTGACACATTTCCTTTATTTTGAACATTGAAGAAACTGGCAATGATCATGTGTAGAAACGTATAATTTATACACTATACGTATCTACAGAATACTTTAAATTTACGCTTTCTTGGTCTCACGCTGTCCACTCATATGAGGTGGAATAAATACATTGAATCAATAGTTTCATCTACGGCAAGGAAATTTGGTTCTCTGTGTCTGAGTCCTTCCTTCAAATCTATGAATAAACCGTCCGTCGTTGCATGGGATATTGCTGTCATATATGGTTTGGTGTTCCCGTTGTACGTCTCGAGGTCCTCGATAAAATCCAGAGACGAATATGCAAAATGATAGGTCCTGATCTGACATCTAGTCCACAATCGCTATCCCACAGAAATTCCTTGTCTTTCCTCTGTCTCTTCTACAAGAATTTTCAGGTCATCTGTTCCAACGAGCTACTTTCGCTGGTTCTCGGACTGCATAAATTTAAGCGAGGTAACAGGTTGGCATCTCGGTCCCTTTCACTGTCAAAATGTTTAAATGTAACCGTCTATTCTACTCAAACAGCTTCTTCTCCCGAACTTCCCGTCTGTGAAACTCCCTTCCCCTTACTTTCTTCCCCGATGAATATAATCTTCAAATATTCAAGTGTAATGTCAGTCGACATCTGACAACCTGAGATTGTTCCCCGTCCTTCTCTGTATTCTTTCCCCAAACATGCCTCTTTACTCTTGTTCTCAATCCTCTATAACCCCTTGCGTGCTAGTGGCACACCCCCATGCTTGGGGTGAATTCCTTTAAAAAAGAAATGTGAGGGCGCCGAAATGATTATTAACAGAGAAAGTGAAATCGATGCGCCCTGCTCAAATATCGATCATTTCCAATGAGAAAGACAGGGGTTATCTCTCTTGTTACATTTACAGTTTTGGTACGTTTAAAGAACCCTAAATGAAGAATACCCAGATGATATCATTAAATGCTTCATATTACCTTTCTTCTATGTTGCTTATACCTTGAGCCCGTTTCTGGAGATTAATCCTTGTCAATCCACTATGTTTTTACGTTGAAAATTGTTGCAACTGGTTGTTCATAACTTGCAATGATATATTTATGAACGGTTAGTTACGAGACATTAGACATAACAACTGGTTCTGCAAAACAGAAATGACTTGGTTCCTACAACGTTTTACCTTTCTTGGCAGATCTTCTGTTATAACAAAGAGGATGAAAACAAAAAGAAAAAATAATTTAAATGAAAAATAATCTAGATTATATAACCAAAACACATTAAAAAGAATCATTACCAAAAAACACATTATTAAAAAAAAAATAATATATATATATATATATATATATATATATATATATATATATATATATATATATATATATCCAAGAGGATAGAATCCAGGTAGAACTCAATGTCCAGGACAGAGTAAGAATATAATATAAAAGGCTAAAACTCTAATATTCCATGGTTATAATTTATTACATTGAAATCGTAACCACGATTCAAATCATCAGACCTACAAATTCAAAAAGCATTTTTGAATTTGCAGACAGAGAATAAATGTATTTTAGTCTATTTAATTTATAAGAAATATCGAATGAATTGTCCTTGTGGCTTATCAATGTTTTTATATGATTTATCTGCGGATAATCTGAAGCCGAAATGTACTTTATATTGTAAGAATAATTATTTTTTTGAGAGAACACTGTATTAACAAATTTTAAGAATAACAATAATTTTTCTAGTCCTAAAACTTGTGCTATAAGAAATTTAAGTATTCGATGGACCATCGTAATCAATTTTATTTAAGACTCCTGTAGCAACAGCTTTATTGCCTAGGCTTAAAAATATGCCATTCCGTTTTAGGTCAACCAAAAGATAACTTGATATAATTAAGCGATATGTTTCAAGGATTTGAAGAATTTCTCATCCGAAATTCGATTATTACATTTCTTTACATATTTGAATGATATATCAATTTTGATTAATAAAACATATATAAATATTTTAAAGGAAAACATAATATGACGAATGTTTTTACTTATATTTTTGTAATTGTTATAAAATAATGATCTTGAGCTCTTCAATTAATATTTTTTTTCTATTTCTGTTTTTATTTAGAAACTGCCTACGAACAGAAGAGAACTCGGCAAACGTACACCCGTTTCCAAACACTGGAACTGGAAAAGGAATTCCATTTTAATCGATACCTCACCCGTAGACGGCGGATAGAAATCGCTCATTCTTTGGGACTATCTGAGAGACAAATAAAAATCTGGTTCCAGAACCGAAGGATGAAGTGGAAAAAGGAGAATAATGTGTCGAAGCTGACAGGTCCGGACAAATCGAAAATGGATGACCATAATCCGAACAAAAACGAACCAAAATATGATTCCTGCATTAAATTAGATCGAGATGGTTTGGAAACAAAATCCTGAATGACATTTTGTAAGTGAGAAAAAAATAAAAGAAATGGATAAGACAATATCCAAAATCTAACTTTTACATTTCTCACATTATAAGACAAAAAAAAGAAGAAAGAATGAGAAGAAAATTTAAGAGAAATTCTCTTTTGTTTTTAACTGGAATTTCCTTTATTATGGAGAATTATTAACATGATAGGTTAAACATCTGAGTAAAAACACTACAATGTGAAATAGACAACTCTCAGATCTCGGGAAATCTGTTTATGATTCATCCCTGTTTGTTTTTGTTTTTCATGAACATTTAAAAATGAAAAAAAGTACAATGTAAGCGTATGAGACACTATTATTGAAGCTGCCTTTTCTTTTGTGTGTAATTGTTTTTTTTTTAATATGGCGATCAGGTTTTGGTTTTTTGATTGAATGAACGTCGTAAATACAAGTTTTTTTTTTCCATTGTGGAAAAATGTTAACTCTACCTTTTAAAAAGACTTGAGAAACAAATATGGTCGTTAGAACACAGCTTCTTTTGTGAAATTCAACAATTACATCGGAATTGTAAAATAATTTTGAAACTCATTAAAAACAATCTTTCTGACTTCGGAAATATGAAGAGAACTGAAAGTAAATCCGAAATAGAAAAAGAGTGTACTCTTTACGAATTGTCATATCATCATTTCCTTCATATCACTAAACTATGAAACATCTCCAGAAAAAAAAAACAACTGAAAAAAAAAAAACATAAAAACAAAAAAGCAAAACAAAAAAACAATAAAAATAGAAACTATGTTGCTTTTATATAAAATGCAGTGGTTACTTCACAGGGAACATTACATATTATGTTAAAATAAATATAAATAAAAAAAAAAGATAAAGTTAAAATATTTGAAAAAGCAATGTGCATATCTAACATTGAAAAATAGATTTACATCATTGAAGTAGCACAGCTCCCCACTGAATGGAATAAAACGTAAGGAATTTAGTTAAAGGTTAAATTCTTTCATGAATAGTATTCGTTCACTGTGGAAATTTGCCCCAAACCACAACAGACAATTTATTGAATGCAATGAATTATACAGCACTTAAAGATTCTCTCTTTCTTGTTCATTTTTAAACAAATGGTTAAAAGGGTAAAAAAAAAAAATACATTTTTTCTTTTTCGTGTAGAAAAGTCGAATATAACTGATATATCTGCATGAAAAAAGAGAGATGTCACATACTTTTGACACTCTTTTTTTTTTAAAAAAAAAGATACTGTCTTTAAAAAAAAACATTCTTTTATTATAACATTTTGTTTCGCCCATATTTATTTTTTACAAAGTTCGTTTCCTCTATTTTAGACCTTCAAATGCTTAGCCCGTATTTCTCTGAATTTTAAATTCAACCATTAGGTATAAATGCCTGTTTATATCATCCGTTAATTTGGCAAAAGATAGAAAAAATATGAGAAAATTATCTTTCCGATACGTACAATTTCTCTCCTACAAAGTCCACTTCGTTTCTAACCTGCCACATATCCATTTCCTTTGTTTGTGCATTGACCAGCTTCGATATCATTATGATTTTCATCACCAGAAAGACATATTCATAATTACAATGTTAGAACATAATTAAATTTCATTATATGAAGTAATTATTAAAGTTATTTATATTATTATTATTATTATTATTATTATTATCATTATTATTATTATTATTATTATTGTAATGACCATATTTTAATACAAGTAGAATAAGTAAGATTTGTTGTGTTTTTGAACCGGGTAATAAAAAAAGTAATGAAACGTAGACAAAGAATGCGTGGCAGTATTACATAAATATTGAGAAGAGTATATTTTCGCTCTTTTATTTCTAGGTTTCCTTTCTTTCATTACTGACTTCATTGGCATGATTCATCTTTGACAAATATAGAAAGAGAAAATGACGGGGTAGCAGATTTTAGAAGCATATTTTCGATTTTAATTTTCTTTTTTTTTTTGAATTTTGGGTATTTTGTATGTATAAAAATATTTTTTTCATACTTTCATTTTGTTTCTTTCTTCCGCCCTAAACATGTAGATTAACAAAAAAAAAAAAAAAAAAAAAAAAAAAAAAAATCAACATATTTGATGGAACACAATAAAATTTCATGTTGTTTGTTCTGGTATCATTGAATATTATGAAAAAATAACTAAAAACAAAGAAAAAGTCCCTCCATTTTTTTTCTCACCGCCAATTTTGTGAAAAAGAAACGAATTCAACAACCAAACATACACACGCAATTACACACCTGAATACAAATATCCTTTGATTTAACCTTTATTAATGTCTTTTTCCCCTTTAAATGGCCGAGATTAATAAATGTTATGTACCACATTATTGACTTGCATAATCTTTTATATTTGCATAACACCGTAAGAAATAATTATGTCTGAGACACCAAATGCTGTTTGAATGTTTAACTACATGTGTCAGTTATATGTTAATGTTACATTTTCAGGTTTCAGATATTTTTATAAAATAATTTACATCAGATTATATGTAAGCCAAATTTTTCACAATAAAATTAGTATTATTAGAAAATTATTAGACAAATTGTCAGGATATATCTATATGTGTAACCCGTCGTATATATACATCGATACTTATTACAAACAAATACTGATAAAGGTTTATCGGACCTGATTATGCAAAAAAATTGCAATATGAAATTTGTTTATAAAGAGTTTGAAAAAATATAGGCTGCGGACACTGATTAAAATACTACCCATATAGCCATATAAGTTATTTTATTATTCTATATAAGACAGGATCCTTTAAAGTTGAATGTTAGTTGTTTCAATCATTGATTTTAACATTTCTACCGTTTGATTTTCATCAGTTTCTGATGCTTAGCAGATATCTTCATTGCGTGAATATTTAATATATCTTCCATAGTCAGTTTTATATTTTGTAATGATTTATCGTAACATTTATTTTGGCTTAATATCTAGAAGGAATTAATTTAGTGTCTATCAAAGACATTAAATTAAATGACTTTTGAATCTCTAAAATTTAATTGCAAATGATTTTTAAATGAATATCAAACTCGTTTTAGCAATTTCTTGCATGGATATTCAGTTTAAAGCTTCATGCTTGTACCTGATTTATTCTAAAATAATTTTTCAAATTAATTATAATAATACGTGTATTTATCTTGAGAGCATCCTTATAGGCATATATAATGTACAATATTACTCCACCTTCTAAATAAAGTTGGTTAACTATCGACGTGAAGGATTCAACTTATACTCTAGACATCAGATCTATCCACTATAGCTTTACACTCATCACGAGTAATTGCTGTTAAGAAAACCGTTTTCATGTATTTCTTAACGCTACTTACAGTTTATTCTTTGTGATGTTTACTGAAAAAGAAATAGCATTGTTACGTTTCATGTCTTTATCGAATTTTCTTGACATTTTACATTTGTTTCTGCTCCTAATTGTAAAACCCGCCCGTTTTTTTTTTCCTTATTATTTTTTTAGTTTTTCTCAGACGTCTTTCCGGCATTCTTAGTGCTAGTTATTTTCTTTAAACTTCAAAAGTTTTTTTTTTGTTTTATATATATATATATATATATATATATTGTCTTGTGATGCCTGTTAAGATTTTTTTTAATGTCCATCCTTGTATTTCTCTCCCAGTAAGTTTACAATAACTTATTTCTGTTTTAAGCTTATATATTCGTATATGGGCATCTTTATAGCTCTCATATTATAATTCAACATAAATGATTATCTATCTATCTATCTATCTATCTATCTATCTATCTATCTATCTATATATATATATATATATATATATATATATATATATATGTGTGTGTGTGTGTCTGTGTATATATATTTATATATAAATATACACACACACACACACACACACACATATATATATATATATATATATATATATATATATATATATATATATATATATATATTATCATACATGACTTCAGTTAGAATTTGATATTCATATTGACTTTTGATTTTATTTCTTTATCTAGACATGAATTAATAACCTACCTACCTACCTACACCCTGGACCTTATTTTTCATTAATTTTTCAAAATTAATGAACATACTTGTTGCCAAATCTGCATTAACCAATTAACAGATAGATCTAATCTAAAAGGGAAAATGAAAAATAAGGTCCAGAAAATTAATTAAAAATTAATTATAAAATTTTCTGCCTCCTTTTTAACTTTCAAGTGAGGTAATGACTTATTTTTTAGTTCCCCAAATAAATCATTTTCATTTCAGTTATCTATCATTGTCTGATGTCTGATGAAGTAACGTTATAATTCCGAAACATAAAAGATGTGTGTAGCGATGCAAAATATATTATAATAAATATATATATATATATATATATATATATATATATATATATATATGTGTGTGTGTGTGTGTGTGTGTGTGTGTGTGTGTGTGTGTTATTGGTCAGATTGAATTAGACTAGGAAAACGTAGTACTAAAACTGCTCAATGCACGTGTAAAGAAAATGAAATAAACAAACATTTTACACGCACAGCTTTTAAGTTTGAAAAAATCAGGAAATCTAAATAATTTACTAACTCTTTAGTCATTTTCTCTCTCTCATATATATATATATATATATATATATATATATATATATATATATATATATATATATATAATGTGTGTGTGTGTGTAATTTCCTATGCTATCAGTTCTCAAAAGATGTCAAACAAATTTTACAATAATCTTAGTTAAATTCTCAAGGTCTATCTGGAAAAAGTACATATATATTTATTATTTTGGCTGAATATTATTAAAAAAATCATTGGTGTAAACTAATTTTATTGTGAAAATATGGCCTTTCTGTTTACAATCTGGCGTTAAATCATATATATGTATGCGGATACACATTCCTAAAAATGCCGGCTAATTTTAGTTCTTGCTAGCAAGAATGAAGTTAATTGGCTTTTCTAAACGTCCTTATGAACCTGTGTATCGACAATATATTTTGAAAGTAATTTGGTTATATATGGGTAAGTATAACCGTGTGTCATAACATATTAAGGGTTAACCTGAGTGTTATGCTACTAGAGTATTTTGCATGGAATCATTTTAAAATATATGTCATTTTAGAGCCTCAACAAGATTGAATGGATTAGTTTTGAACATCCAATTTGGTAAGTATTTTACCGAGCTAGTTAATTATTACAAAGTATTAATTTTCATTGACAAAGGAGAAATTAATTTGTATAATTTTATTCACATACGTATGACATATTAATCAAAATGTACAGTATAAGAGTTGCTTTCACTAAAGATAAAGATATGGTTTTCTTTAATTTATTTCTGAAATAATATATTAATAAATTTATCCAGAAAAAATCTTGAAAACGAAGTTTATCGACGAAAATAGGTTTGATCTAACCTGGGTATGTTTTATCAATGAAATTTTGCTTTTAACTGATAAAGATATTTGTTATTTCATTTTCATAAGCTCGGAACATATATATTATTTATTGTATGTAATGTATATATATATATATATATATATATATGTGTGTGTGTGTGTGTGTGTGTAAGAAGGGAGAGAAGTAATATATATGTGTGTGTTTGCGTGTGTGTGTGTTTGCGTGTGTGTGTGCGTGCGTGCATGTGCGTGTGTGTGTGTGTGTGCGCACACACACACACACATGCATACTGTTGTGTAAAGCACAACGGACCTGACGGTGATTCCACCTATAAAGCAGACACAGTTTCCATCGCTGTTAGAAGGAAAAAAATATTAAGAAACTTGAATACCCATGTTGGTTAATGCAAATGTACACAGTTAAAAATGAAGAGATATCTACAGAAACGCCGGTTTTCAATAAATATCTGGTTCGAAGAAATCAAAAACTCATGCGCGCGCACGCACACAGAAACACACACACATATACACACATACACACAAACACACACACACACAAACACACACACATACACACACGCATACACACACACACAACACACACACACATATATATATATATATATATATATATATATATATATATATATATATATATATATATATATATATATATATACATATATACGATGGTCATTCAATCAATAAGGTGAATTTTTCGGTATAAGAACTTCTAATACAGACAGAAGCTTATTTTTTTATTTTTCAACTTAATCTCCCAGCACTTTCACACACATTTTCCATCTGTGCACAAGCTTCCGTATTCCCTCGGCGTAAATATCTTTGGAATGATGTCTCAGCCAGTCGTTCACAACACTTTTGACTTCATCGTCACTTTTAAACTTCGTACCTCTCGTGAACGATTTCAAGGGACCAAACAGGTGAAAGTCTGAAGGGTTGCCCCTTCAGACTTTCACCTGTTTGGTCCCTTGAAAGCGGTCTGGACTGTAAGGGGGATGAGGGAGCTGCTCCCAGCCCAGCTTGTCGATGGTCTGCACCATTTGGGCTGTTGTGTGAGGCCTTGCGTTGTCATGATGCAAGATGACTCCTTCTGACTGATGACCCCTGCGTTTGTTCTTTATGTCTTTCTTGACCTGCCTCAGCAGTTCACAGTAGTTCTTCTGTCAGGCTGAATGAGGTCATTGACTGATTCGATCACCTCAGGAGACCTCACTTCTGTAGGCCTCCTAGGCCTGTCTTCATCCTCAACACTGCTCCGTCCGTCTTTAAACAATTTAGCCCACTTGTAGACATTTTTTGGCTGAAACATGTGGCACCATACACAGTTGACATTCTCCTATGAATTTCATCTGGTTTGCACCCTTCAGCAACCAAAAACTTGATAACTGACCCCTGTTCAATCCTGGAGCATACTTCTTGGTCGGCCATTTTTGTTAATCGGCAAAACTCTCAAAGTTTTTTTTTTTTTTAATCTGCAAAAGAAATTAAATCCATGTGAAAAAGAAGTAAAACAAAAAATAAAAAAGTAAGCTTCTATCTGTATTAGAAGTCCTTATACCGAAAAAGTCACCTTATTTATTGAATGACCCTCTTATATGCATTCTCAAAATATTGAAAGTTTGATACTTTGATATTGAAGTTTGATACCATAATTATTGCTCGAGATAACAATTGAGCTATTGACCCAAATTCTGTTCGCCTTCGTATATATTAAATAGTAGAATTATATATATATATATATATATATATATATATATATATATATATATATATATATATATATATATATATAGTGCTCATGTCCTCGAATTTTTGTTTTAGTAATTTTTGTCAAAATTTAAAAAAATAATTTAGAAGCGAAAACTAAGATCATGATAAATCGTTAGGTAGTTTTATCATGTTTTTATTACAGTTATTTAATTTATCCATCTTCAGTTGTTGGTCAGGTTTGATTTCTTGAGCTCAAAATCGGACAATTAAGATAAAGCTTATCGTAGAGTAATGGTTTTCTCGTTTAATCACGTAGATCAGCGATTGTAAAAATTTGTTGTGCCCCGAAAAGACGATATGAAGCTTAATAATTATAACATTTTCATCTAATTCTTAGTAGGATATTTTTATTTTTCGGCCATCATTACGAGAAATGTAATGAGTAATATGATGTTGTTTTGAAAATTTTCCCTAAAACCACCAAACATAGCTTTCGTTATCTTCTTTTAAAAGGCGTTTCATGAATATCAACCAGTTTTCCGAAAGGGACATTTTGTGTCAAAGAAAAGTAGATTTTGTTTTTTTTTGACAAATATTCAGACAAATAGTTTGAAAACAAACTGATTACTGAGATACGTAGTGTCACCAAAAACGGTCAACAAATCGACTTCAAATGACAACGTTACCGTCTCATAACAAGTTCTTTTTTTAATAACCTTAAATTATTCATAAAAGTACGCAAAATTGATCAGATGTATCGGAATTCATGTTTCATATACGCGTACATAACAATGTCATGACACTCTGTCCTTAGACTCTTTCCCATCACCTGATATCTTATTTTGTAATAAGTATCAATTTATTAATAAATATCAACTTCAGTACAGAATAATATTGATCTACGAAAAATTGACTAACCAACACTTGATAGCGAAACGTAGCAACCATTATTTTGCCAATACCTATATTATATCTCTAATAACTATTTTATATCGCTAATACCTATTTTATATTGTTTCCAAATTAATAAAATTCGACGTGTTTTCATCTTTCTCCAAAATTTAAATTCACAACGATCTTCTTTATCTCAGTATCTAGGTCACTATATGAACTCTCTCTTTATCTCTCTCTCTCTCTCTCACACACACACACACACACCAAATCTCTCTCGCTCTTACTCTCTCTCACTCACTCACTCATACACGCAAAAACTCTCTGTCTTTCTTTCACAGACACAGTCGCACGAACCACACAGTGGGAGAGAGAGAGAGAGAGAGAGAGAGAGAGAGTACCACGTAACTTTGTACTGTGTCTTAGAGACATACTTAAGATTCCGTTTGTAGCGTTTTTAAATAAGGGGGAGTTAATCACTTGATTTCGTTTAAAACCTAAATTAAATTACTGGAATAGATGCATATTTGAAATGTGGTTTTCTATACGATTCAAGTGTGGATAGTGAATGTTAAATGTATTTTCGTTACTTGAGGATCTTTCTATTCTGAAAAGAACCACTATAAGTGCGATTTATGGTGATATGAGAGTACTGTTCGGAAGTAATTCATGAGATACGGAACGGGAAATTCTGCTCTGGAATATAGAGTTCATTGCGGCATATTTACAGTCGTTGCTGATGATTAAATCGAACCGATGATTAAGAATCACCCAATCGCCACACTGTACATCGCTAAAACACTATAAATATATAAAATGAGTATTATTAGGCATTTGAAAATATTTGGGTACTTGAATCGTTATGATTTTGGGGAATTTCATTATTCAAATAATACAATAAAAATATTAGTCTCTATCTCTGAAATGAGGTATTATGATTATTGCATTATTCGGTGGACGAAATAAAGGGTTCGATGAAATTCTAATCACCTGAAGAATGCTGGTGTATACAACATCCGAAACGTTGTGAATCTGGTAATGAAGATGAGGATATCAGTTCGAATAATGTTAAATAATGCAATTAATGATAGTACCTCATCTCAGATATATAGACATATATAATGGATCATGTAGACCATTATTGCTTTTGAGGAGTGAGCAGGGTCAACATACCCATTGCTGGAATAATAGGCAACAAATCTGTAACAAAGGAAATCGAGTTGCCCAAAGATACAAGGTCGACAACAACAGCTGCATGGAAAAAAGTGGATAACAGATTGCTTGTTGAATGTTACGTCACGAGTGAACTCGAGAAAGGTGCATAAAAAAAAAGATCTGGGGAGTGTCTGGAGTTATATGAGAGACAGAAGAAGGTCAGTAAATAGCGACTTGTTTATCAAGTTTGACAATAGCAATGAAGAATAGGATAACAGTTCGAATAATGTAAATAATACAAGTAAAATAAAAAAAATAACTGAAAAATTAACAGCCATCATTTCCACTTAAAATTCTCTGCTCAAACGCATCACAAACGTTCCCCTTTTGGAAAGAATCATCATGCCATCGCGAGACCTTACATCTCTTTACAGACGCGGCCAAAATCGATACAATTTGGCTGGCATATGCCTTTAAAAACTCTCTGAACGTGCACATTCGGATTACAACTTACATCGATCCCGACAAAATTCAATTAATTCTTTCTAAGTCTGAAAAAAAGAAACCTACTTAGACAAATGCATTACACAATTGTAGGATGGAATCATGAAAAAGCTGAAATACAGTGGAAGAAATTGACGTAAATATCACTGAATAAATCTACGAACAAATATGTAAACATTAATGACCCTCTACTTTGTGGAATCGACTCCCAAACGGATACTTCCCCGTTCACTACAATCTTAACCTGTTCAAGTCTCACGATAGCCGTTTTCTTCCCCACATATACTCCTAATCTCTGTCGTTTAATTCTAATTCTAGTAGCTCTTGGACGTCATATAAGGTGAACATTATTGTGAAACATATTTGAAATTTGAGTAAAACGCTACGATACATAGTAAAATTAACATGGCATTATGTTTTGGACAACAATCATAGAAGCTAGTCTCGCTATTATTATAATAGGCTCCATGAGTGACATAACAATATAATTATTAAGATTTTAATAAAATATATCTCGCAGCAGAATTAAACCAGAATTAGCGCAAAAGAATGTAGTTTTGCTCCAGATACTGAAATTAAAAATACAATTCTAAGAAAACATAATTTTGTAGAAAAGTTTACAACTATGTTTCGTCGGCTACACAATGCATTCCACAAAGTGCAACTCTAAAAACAAATCTTGACTTACCTGCTGATAGGGGACAATACACAAAAACAGAAAGGTTTTTTTCTCACTGGTTTTACTTTACCTGCATAACAAATAATTGTAAGAATGAAAATAATATATATATATCAGGATTTATTTTAATAGCATTTATCCTTAACACACGCTACATAAACGATAGGATGTTGAAAAATGAAAATAACTATTAGATAAGGAAATCACTGAAAGTAACAAGAAAGAAATAACCACTAACTTCAAAATAATAGAAATACATGGTACACAGCAGAAATACGAATAATGGGTTAATTGGTTTTACTACTATTATTATTATTATTATTATTATTATTATTATTATTATTTTTATTTTCTTTGATTTCTGGCGTTTACACATTTTTTTCCGGGTCCCGCCCAGGGACCTAAGGTTAGAAATGGCGTCATGACACTTTCCACTGACAAAAAAATTACATAGATAAAGCCCTTCGTAAGGTGTGGGCTGTACTTGTCAGAACAATTTTTTGTATCTCCTTGAGGCATGGACTTCCAGGAATCCCTTCAATTAGTCTACTGGAATCTTTTCCAACCAGTCCTAGAGCTCCAACTACAACAGGGATTGTTGATGTTCCCATATGCCACATTTTCGAGATTTCTATTTCAAGGTCCTTGTACTTTGACAACTTTTTGAATATTTTCAAAGATACATTGCAGTCAGCAGGGACTGCCATATCAACAAGGAGGCACCGTTTTTGTTTGTGGTCTTTAATAACAATATCTGGCCGGTTGACCTTGATTATTATTATTATTATTATTATCATTATTTAGCATATGTTAAAACTTCTCAGAAAGAGAACGTCCCTCTGTCTCTGAGTTAGATAACAAATTAGTTTTTTTAAAAGGTGCGAGATCCAAAGAGAGGTCCAAAATGTTTGGAATATAGCGTGCGCGCACACACACACACGCACACACACACGAAAGCATACAAGCATGTATATATATGAATGCGTATACGTATGCGTTTGGCAATTGATCCTCAAACACTCGGGCAAAATGGCTCAACATTTTCTATCTGTCTAAAACTTTGCAAAACACCTGCAGAACTTGGGAGACATATGCGTGGTTATGAAAATTGAGCCCCACATTATTTAACTCAGATCTCATTTGTCATCTGCGATGTCAGTGTCCATCACACAGACACACACACACACACACACACACACACACACACACACACACACACACACACACACACACATGTTATGAAATGGACTAAGTTCGACAAATCTTTTAAAATATTTTCTGTTCTTATATTTTTATTATAGATAAAATTATTCAAGTAAATGTTCTATTTATAACAAGCAGGATTAATTACATTTACCGGTTTGAATGTGCGAGAAGTTTCGTAGAATATATGATTCCTCCAACACAAAGAATAGAATTATAAAATAATTTTTGGACTTAGGCCATTTTATAATATATGTTTTCATTTGATTTCGTTAAGATACATTTCGAGGAGATGAGATCGTTTGAGGAACTAACGTGGGAAATCTGTTGTTTAAAAATAGTAATTTGGTATTGTCAATCAGACGCTTCCCCTGTAGCTAAATGGTATAGAACGTCAAGCCAAATGAAGGTTCCGTATAAGTTATAAGTTTGATTCCATTCGTAGGACACATATTTTCTACAAAATTTCAGGCCGGTAAATAATACTGCTTATTATAACAGAGTATTTACGTAAATAATTGTATCTATAAAAAAAATAACGTATAACCAGAATATATATATTATTTTATAATTATTTATTTAAAAATTATCTTGTCATGTGATAATGTTGAATGTATAATAAATGTTTTTTTCTGGTTTTTTATTATTATTATTTTACATCATCACTTGATAAGACACCTGTGGTGTTGAAACAAAATGGCTATTTTTATAGTGATTTTATAACATATTTATCTTATAATTCTTAAATAAATAATTATATCTGCTCTACTCTGTATTGAGCACTCGTTTAAGAATAGTAATTGTTGGTTATTGGAATTTATTCCGTATACACCAATCAAATACTTGGGTATATATATATATATATATATATATATATATATATATATATATATATATATATATATATATATATATAGAGAGAGAGAGAGAGAGAGAGAGAGATAGATAGATAGATAGATAGATAGATAGATAGATAGATAGAGAGAGAAAGAAAGAAAGATATTAGAATAACTTAAACGCAAAGCTGTGCTTAATAAAACAATGTCAAGCTTAACTGCGACAGCTTTAAAGCCGATCAACAATTTTCCTTAGTTTCCTTATTTTTTGTGTGCCAAATTACGCTACACTTGTGAAATACTTATTGCAATAGTTTTGGTGCAATGTCCCTTACATTTGACACACATGTAATTTATTGCAAAGAGATCAAGTCTGAATTTGCCTAAATATCATCTTGTGTCTTGTGGCATAATTTCCAGGAATATTTAATTTGATTGATACGAAGAGTTTACAAAGTTCTATCTTTATTTATTCCCCCTACTACAGCAATTTTGCTTCAGAACCACTTAAAGTCAAGAGGTGAATTTTTACTATCATCTGAAATCATATATTGTAATACAGTAACTACCATAACATATTTTGTGATTTTTGGTAAAAGAATTTCTGTTAATTTCAGAATATCCTTTTCATTACAAATCTCGTTTGACTCCAAAAATATTATCCAGAACTATTTTAATCTTAAGCACAACTTATATCCTTTCAGCTCAATGTTTGCTACTGTGACGAAATCAATTTTAATAATGCCCGCTTTGTGCTTTGCTAATATTAGGTCATTGTGTTGTTTACCATTAGAAACCTGACATTTGGAATCAATATATCTTCTTATAAAATACATACTTGACAGGTATTTCTATTTTTAAATAAAACATCCTTGGACAATTTATGTTTTATGATTCTGGCAAAAGTTCAAACAACGCAATAGAAGAGAATTTTATAACATTGGCTTGTTTCATAGCTGAATGTTATCAACAAGGCCAGTGATCAGTGTTCGATCCCGCATAAGAGACATGTCGACAAATATTTATGTACAGTGAAAAAGTAAGCAGACAATGTTAACGACTCTCCTCCAATACGTCCTCGAATCATCGTAAACGCTTAGAAAAAAAGATTGTATAACTTGTAATAAAAACGTTTATTGTTTCTCAAAGATGTAACATTGATTGTGTGTAAAGAAAATGATTTAAGATTTTAAAATTATCTTTATGATAAACATAAAATTCTGAAATTGGATGAGGACCACTTTAAACATCAGTTACTTCTGCTCAAAATGGAACCGTTTTTCGCCTTTAGTAATTTTCGCAAAGGTATGAATTTTTTTCAATATTGCCAATGTATTATCTTTTGATAGCTTATGAATAAAAAAAAACTGTTATAAAATTTATGATAGAAGCCTAGCACATTCTGAACAACAATAAATACGAATAACAGATGATTTCCTATAGTTATATTTTTCTGACAATCATCCTCATCTAATATGTACACTATTTACATTATTCGGACTATCGTCCTCATCTTTTCGGCCATTGTAAGCTCCGGCCTTTTTCAGATGGTAGGAATGTCGAACTGAACCCTTTATTTCGCTCGCTGTGTTCATAACACCTCGTCTCAGAAATATAGACAGATAGTGAAGGTCCTCAAGGACACATGGCCCAGTGGATAAAGGCGTTAGTTAGATCCAAAGGCAGGACACAAAGTGTGTGAGTTCAATATATTGTTAAGGAGGTGGAGAACTTGGAGGGGGGAATTTACAGGAGATAACTGATAACTGGCATCCATTTAACATGGCACGTGAAACTAGAACAGTCTACCCCAGCGAGCAAAATAAAGGGTTCAGTTCGACATTCCAACCACCTGAAGAAGGCCGGAGCGTACAGCGGCCGAAACGTTGTAATAAATATGGCGACAAAGTTGAAGACAATAGTCCGAATGAGGTAGATAATAGCTCATCTCAGAAATATAGACAGATACTGAATGTATATTAAATTAAGACATTCTTTAAAGTAACAGTAAATGTAGTATTTTCATAAATGCATTACGGATAACTCGAAATCATATTAGCAGAAACTTTAGAGCAAATACAATATCTCTTAGGTTTCAAAGGAGCTGTGTAATATAGAGTACAAATTAGAAGGAACAAAGAAGATGTGTTTCCAGTATATAGTGTTTATGTCTCAAAAGCATGATAATTTGGTAACACATTTTAAATCACGAGAACCGTTAAAAGAAAATTTAAATACTGTATTATCCTCTGTATAAGCTTCATGTTATCAAATGATAAGCATTCACCTGTAATTCTTTTTAGAAATCCTTTCGAACAGAATGAATGCTATATTCCTGTGATTTTATGATTTTAGATTTTTGAAAATCTGTCGAGAGGCACTTGGAAGAAAGAAAATACAACAATTTCCTGTTTATAGTGTTCATGTTTAAAAAGGTTCAATTCCAGTAAACTAGTAAATACGATTGTCTCTGTAGTTCAATTATCAGCTCTGTAACTTCAGATAACAAAGAAAGGATTTAGATGAGATTTCCTATGTATAATGGTAAAGTTTTGATAATTGACAACATGTTTTAAATGCGGAATATTGGACTATTTCCTCAAAAATGAAGCGATTTGGGGCAACAGCAATGAATTTCTACAGAAGAATGCTGAGAATACCAAGGACCAATTATTAAGTTTTAAGGAAAATGGAAATAAAAAGTCACTCGTAGCTTAGTTAATTTGAGGATGATAGTCCGAATAATATAGACAGTGTATATAATAAATACCTCATCACAGAAATATAAGCAGATACAGACGATTTCCTCTAGCCATGGATAACAGAACAAGAATTATCTGCCATCATAAATTAAATAAAGAATTATGTTCGAACATTCTTGGGAGATATTTTGATCGACAACTACCTGAATGACAGGTGAGAAGTAACAATGTTTGAGACATTATAATAATAGCATAAAATGGAGAACATCAATCTCAATGTAAATAATAGTAAATATAATGTTGATAATGACGCATTTAAGTCTTTCGTTTTGTTATTCGCTATTGAATTTCTAACAGACAATTGTACTTTCTAATAATAATCATACATTGTATTCTTCTACTTAACGAGAAAATCTTTTTTGATTATATATTCCTTCTAGTAATCGTGAACATAGTCAAGGATTATCTGGGCTAAAAATTCTAAATAAGAAATACACTTTCAGTTTTTCCAAATATCTTACCTACCTGATTGAGTTTTTCAAGTAATTCTTCCGCAAGCTATCAAGTTAAAGGATTAATAGTCTTATAATAATTTAAATTTAAATTCGGAATATTGGACTATCTCCTCAAAAATGAAGCGATTTGAGGCAACAGCAATGAATTTCTACAGAAGAATGCTGAGAATACTAAGGACCAATTATTAAGTTTTAATGAAAATGGAAATAAAAAGTCACTCGTACTTAGAAATAGAAAGAGTAAGTTGAAATTTTTGGGATATGTAAAGAGGACAGATAGCTTTGTTAATTTGAGGATGATAGTCAGAACAATATAGATAGTGTACATAATACCTATAAAAATTCTAAATAAGAAATACACTTTCAGTTTTTCCAAATATCTTACCTACGTGATTGAGTTTTTCAAGTAATTCTTCCGCAAGCTATCAAGTTAAAGAATTAATAGTCTTATAATAATTTGGATTATTATTTTTGGATATCTTTTCAGATCAAATCATTCTTACTTTTCGTCATCAATTCAAGTATTTTTGTATTTTTATAAATCAATTGTTTAAATATCTCATTTGTTTATTGTCTAAAGATGTGAGTCGGTTTCGGGTGGTATATTGGCCCGCAAACAGATATTGAATGATGGAAGTTAACATCAAACAAAACGAGGACTTTACAAATGTATATTAACAAGTTTATTTAGTGAAAAATATGCATCGACAAAAATACGTTTACAAGTGTAGTAGACAAAAAATATCTGTGCATGTTCATGTAGAGCAGTGATTCTTAATCTCTTTCGGCCCTATTCCCACTTCAAATTGGCCAATGAAGCCATTTTCCCGCTCCCGAAAAATGCCACCAAAAAGAAGGGAAAGCGAGTTGTTTCATGACATTTTCATTTTCATTTTCATTTTCATTTAAAAGAGGACGCTAAGAAATGACTTAATCTATGGGAACTTTGGACTTGTTCTTGCCATACTAAGTGATCAATATCAGGGAGAGTTTATACTAGAGCACACCTCAGACCGGTCTTGACATTCAGACGATGGCAGAACTTGGTTTTAACATTGGCAGAGAGAACCCTGCCTCATACAAATAAATTGTCGAAAACTGCTGTAACATTTTCAGTCCGTTGCTGCACAGTTTTAGATACAAAATAGAAATGGACAGCCAAATCATCTCCAGTTCCACATCATTTTATTCATCCTTCGCAGAAGGGTCCTGCTAGAGCTGAAAGAATTGCTCCTGTAGTGCCTCTTCAACATTTCCAACGTTACATCGAAATGAACTTCTGATCAACGCGTTTTGAGCATTCATGGCAACAATCCTTAGAAAATATCTTTGGAACACATCTCATAGAACGGTGAGGTGATCAGCAATATCTTTAGCAATTCCTTTCGGGATAACATTATCACGAACACAATCATTCAAACTCACAAAGACGCAAAATTGACCCTTTCCACTCGTCACTTCCCGAAATCAAATTCAGCCACAAATACAATGATTTTTTTTTTTTTCTGTCTGGACCAGAATGTTTTTACCATTTCTTTCAAGATTCTTTTTGAGTTCATTAAACTCCCCAAAAAACATCGGCCAAGTAAGCCAGTCGAATGCGGAAGTCTCCATTTCTCAATTCTTCCAAAAAATAGTCTTTCCTTGTTCCTCGAGGAACAACAGAACCTCGTTGAATATATCAAGCACCCGTTGAAACGTATTGACTTTGGATAGCCATAGGACTTGCGTATGAAAAAAATGAAACAAGGCATCATGCACTAGACGGGAATCTTCACAGAATAGCTAAAACATGTTTGCATTAAGAGCGGAACATTTGATGTCATTGACCACTCTTGTCATGCTCGAAAAATCATCAAGAAGGAATCTTGGAAGAGCTTTTGATGCCAGTCTCTGTGTGAAGCACGCAGTGAGTAGATTCTTTTGATGAATGTGGGTAACTAATGAGGTCTTGAACATTGCAAGTGCTCCATCCGTGCACATTCCAACCAAGCAATGACAATTCAAGTTATGATCTTCAAATCGAGGACAGACGTTGCATGATATCTCCAGCTTTGGCGCTTGATTCGAGCGATTAGAAAAACAGAAAATCCTCCTCAAGTTTCTCTTCGCGGATGTACTTCACAAACCTCAACGGCTGAGAAAAATTTGCAACATCTGATGGCTCATCCATTTAAATGACAAAGAAAGGTGACTTCTTAATTTTCGAAATCAATCGCCGCTGCTGGCAATGATAGCCGATTGGATCTGGGGGTGCTGATGGCTGGCTTGAATTGTAGGTTGGCTGGCTGGCTAGCTGCTACTACACTTTGATGCAAGGCATATATAATAAATAAATTTTATTGCAATATTTTAAGACTGATAAATGCATTATATTAACATAATGTATTTCCATACATCGGTAATTTTCGTTTCGTTCTAGTGGTGATATAACCCAAAGATGAGAATAATAAGTTTTTGGTAGCGTTCAGACAGATAGACTAGACCACATGAAAGGAGAGTATAGCGTACAGACAGGTTATATATTTGTTCCCATGATAATAGTATTTGCCCCTGTGGAAATCCTCATCGACAGAGAGGGGCAGTAAAGAAAAACGCCAACCTGGAAGAGGAGACGAAGGGAACATGAAGATAGCTGAGGTTTATTATAAACCGATTCCTCTCTCACTGCGCCACCACCGACTTCACAAATACAACCCTGAATACAGTGCCAAGACCTAACAGATTCTTAAGAATTACTAATTAAAAATCTCCAGCTGAAATATCGTTAAAGAAAATACAGAGAAAGATTAATAAATCTTGACTCCTTTTGTGCGTTTAAATTCTTTTATTTGCTTTCATTAAGCCATGTATTAGTTATCAACAGAGGTTGTTGGTTTATGCTGTGAAATTGTTTTTCAGTCGAAACAAAGAAGTTAACATGGCTATGAAGATCTTCCTCTTGAAATCTACGCAGAATCAAAACAAGCACTATGCGAAATTCCAGTAGAGCGTGGTTAATTGTTGATATCGACTTGCGATGACCGGAAAAGTGAAAATGACCACTGTTATGTTCCGACAATCCTCGTCGGAACTGTTATATTCCGTGCTAAGGGAATAAATAAGTAACACCAGGTGGATACTAAAAGAAAGGTTTATTGTACAAAACAAGTACAATATGAAATACGGTACAGTTATACATACAGGTCAATCTAGTCGTGAGTGCCACTAATTGGACGTGCTTGCATCTTCTCACTCACTCTCCTCTCGTCATTCTGTCGTCCCCGTCTCCCGTAGACGGTTGACCTCATAGGTACTTACTACTTATAGTGTAATCATTCATGGGGGTGCCGGATTATTCCATAACATCATTTACCAAATAACGACGGCAAGAATACTAGAGTTTTGACCGTGATCGACATATCGACAAAAAGAAACGTGAGAATGCGACAGAGCCTGCAGACGACTAATAGTAAGAAATAGAGAGAATACAACTTTTCTTAGAATACAACATTTGTCGTTGACGTTGAGTGCTAATGTTTTGTTGAAATTATTGCTGATAGAAAGAAGGCGAGATTGAACAAAAAATGAATTTTCTTCTTTAAGAAACAAAGTATATTTTTAATCTTCTCAGATCCGAAAGCACGGATCGGCACTATAATATTAATATCTCTTTTTAACTCTGAAAATGACCATTTTGATTCAACATTTCTGAAACACAAATATTATTTTCTAGAATATGGCTTAATATCATAATGAGAACGGAAATCCCTGTAGAAAGAATTTTATAATTTCTGATTTCTATTTCTAATAGGCCGATTTTTTTCTCCCCTCTTTTCCAATCCAGCAAATACATATCCGTCTTTTGCCACCTCGTACTGTGATAAACTTTACAATCTACGCCTATTCAAGAGCCAAGATAGAGATTTTTTTGTTTTTACTTCTATTCACGGTAGAACTGCGGTATTAGATAACCAGAGAGTTACCAGATTGAAAATGTGACTAGCTAATCCTGATCGGGGAAATCAGTGCTCTAGCTAAAAAGATCCTCTTGGTGACCTTTGAACGACACTAATATCACTATTGTGCAGCGGTTTACACTTGTACGACCATCACCCATTGGTTAATAGAGAATTCTAATAATATAATTTAATTGTTTCCGTGACCCTCTGTCACACACCAGTAGATCGAAACTGTCGTTGTAGTGTAGACTAGCAAGAATTATGAAGTTATAAAGATTTGTGTAGGGTCAACAAAACTTTTCCAAAATGCGCGTAGCAGAGACCGGTGTAAAGTGTTGATACCAGGAATCGGTGCAAATTTTGATAGCATAAATCGGTGCAGAATTTTGATAACAGAAATTGGTGCAAAATTTTGATAGCAGAAATTGGTGCAGAATTTTGATAGAAGAAATCGGTGAAGAATTTTGATATCAGAAATCGGTGCAGAATTTTGATAGCAGAATTTGGTGCAGAATTTTGATAGCAGAAATCGGTACAGAATTTTGATAGCAGAAATCGGTGCAGAATTTTGATAGTATAAATCGGTGCAGAATTTTGAGAGCAGAAATCGGTGCAGAATATTGATAGCAGAAATCGGTGCAAAATTTTGATAGCGGTCCTCATAAATATCGCTTATCTTAAAACTATATTTTTTATCATATATAGATTATTCCATGTCTAATAAATATTCTTTTGAAGTCATTTTTTGATAATATTGAAATGTTTCTATACGAAAGTGATGGGGAATTCGAATAATAGATTAGTTTTTCTCATAATTATTTTAATTAAAATTAACTTTGAAATTTTATATATGAAATTTTCCCGCTTTTGTTTTTCAAAGTTTGAGTGATAGATTTGAAACTCGTTTATACATTGGCAAGATTTGTAGTAATGATGGAAGAGTTTCCTATTTCGAACCAATCATCTATTCGGCTCTCTGGCATTTCCGGCTGGGTGTTTAACCGAGTTTGGGGAACAGAAACCGTAAGATTTCAAAGAAAGTTTCCTATTTGAAGCAAAAGGCAGAAGTAAAATGTAAGAAAATACTTACTCTGAAGTCAGTAGTGGGAAACATATCTCTTTATTGTTGTATTTGTCGGCCATTAACGAAGCAATATTGAACATAGAATATTCTACTAAATGTAGAATATATGCCTATGTGCCGACTGTGGTTGGAAAATAAAACATTCCTATAACTCTAGATACATACATAAAATAATTCCTAAATTGGTTAACATGCTAAACCCTCCCCTGTTGTGCAAGACTTTCAACAAAGCTGCTGGTCGCTGAAGTGTGCGCTTCAAGCCAGAACTAACCTTATCCCACAATATGATTTAAGTTGGATCACAAGGCAGCCAATATCGAATCGTTGCAGGTATCTTCGTGTTTGGCTGGTCCAAGTAGACGTACAGGAAAAAATAACACTCGAATAAAATGAACGAAAGCAAAATAATGTTTTTATATCAGTCCTCCGTACAATAGTGATCTTCACAGCGTAGCTTGGATGTGGTACAATGTCTAAAGTAAGGGTCACCCAAATAGGGTTGAACTAACTACGCAGTCGTAATTGTTCTAGCAAAACAAGCTTGCTACCAATTGCACCACCTCGAGATGCCACAGTCCTCCGTACAATAATTGGTTTATAACAGAGTTCGCATGCAATTAATTATCAGCTCAACCCGCGTTTGAATCGGAAGTGATATTATCGTTGTTGACTTGGCACAAGTTTGGCACAAGGCTGTTTTGGTAAAGCTCGGCACAAGGCTGAAGTTAGAAGCTTTCGTCGGCAGATAATCACTTGGGCTTTTCTCTTGTCTCTGGTCTCGTCTCCGTCTCTTCTGACTTTCTTCTCTCTTTTGTTTAATTCGCTTCGCACATTCGTATTTATGAATATTCGCACAAACTGGCATGTGCGAGCATTTCAGTGACTCCCCTCCGGATTACGTCATAACTTTGGGGAATTCCCTCTCTTCACACTCTCTTTTATTATCCACTATAACCGACCTCGGAAGCGTGGGTGGTTCCTCCATCCTCCACGATGTCTTGTCTGCGCCTGCTACCTCGACCATTTTCCGTCCAGAAAACCTCAGTTCGAAATTCAGTTGTTTACAACATATGCTTTTTCGCTTTGCAGCTTGCATTTTCAGCTGTGTGTCAATCAACATTGCCCCCCCCTAAGTCTGGGACACTCTTCCATTGTTCAAATTGTTTCAAGTCGTTTATATGTGAATTAAATCCTCAATTATTCCCACGGGTTTCCGTTATTAACTCTTCTTGTTTCGATGTCTCTCAGCACATAACACTTTTTTATGTTTTAATAAAAGTTTCTTCCGTTTTACTGCGACAACGACAAATAGTATCACAAATTCAGTTAAAATTAAAAATAAAATCTTCCTTGATAATGGTTAGAGATAGAGCAGAAAGCGCTCGGATATACTGAACATTCGGAGAGTTTGTACATAATTTACGTCCAGAAAAGAAGAAAATTATATGAACAAGAAAAATTAAATAAAAAAAATAACCGCATTAACATTTTAATGAATATTTTTTTACATATCATCAGGGTAGGTTGAGACAATTGGCGAAATTCGTTTGCCTTATCAAAAAGTATTGTTACTTTTTTTAAAAATGTATGTGCTGATAATTTTAGGAAATCGGGTGAATATATATATATATATATGAGAGAATATATATATATATATATATATATATATATATATATATATATATATATATATAAATATATGATAAAATATATAAAATATATGATAAATTTTGATAAAATTCTGAATATTGAGGAATAATAACTTTTTACTTCAATTAAATTTTTATGACAATATTTTTTTTATCTCGTAAATAATTTCTTCAATAAAAACACCCTAAAAATAATTACCACCGCATCTAAAACTTTTAGGGATATGTCCAGAACCAAAAATATCCATAACAATACTAATTCCGAAGTAGGTATATATAAAATAAATTGAGAGAACTGCACTTCACAATACATTGGGTAAGCTTGCAGAAATTTAAAGAAAAGAATCTAAATATTAGAATTAGTTTATTTGACTTTGAATTGTGTCACTTCGCGTCCTCCATAGCTTGCCCGATATTTCAGCTAACCCAATAATTATTTATAAGAGTTTTTAAATTTTAAAAAATTGAAAACAACGACAATATTTTTGCTTTTGCATATAATTACTTGTTACAAAATAAAATCCTTAAATTAACCTTGATAAAGTCACTCAGAGAACGAAATGCGTCGGATAAGATAAGTTTTCTTTTTGTCTTTATTCATATATTTGTATATTATATCGTCCCTTACAAATGTAAAATTTCTCAGCAGGTGTCACAACTAAACAATTTCGGGGAATTTGAACAGATTTTTCAATATGACCACGTGTCAACTTACCCAGCATTTGACGTTGTCTTACGACAAATTTCACACACTCTTCCAAATCACTCAACCAGAAAATAAAGTACCTCAAAATATCAACTTTTCTTTCGCTCAGGAAGGCGTTATACTTTTAATCCCCAAATATACATGGATATACACATATGGATACAGCCAATGTATTACATATACATACTCAAATACGTAGCGTCTCTCATATTCTAATATTTATGTACATATACATTTGTTCGTTTGCCGCTATGTGTCAACGCTTCTGTATGTGAGCATGTATGTGTGTATGTCTGTGAGAATAATATTTTCCTCGTGTATATATATATATATATATATATATATATATATATATATATATAGGCATTTTCAACAAGGACCTTTGAGAATTTCTTCTATTTGTATAAGTACTTGAGTGCAAATTTCAGTAGTTATTTGAGTATTTATTCATATTTTGGAATTCGTTTTTGGTTAAAAGAGAGAAAAGAAAGCAGAGAGTAAAAGTAAATCAAATTTCAAGTGAGAGTAATTTTTAGAGTTTTGTGTGTATGTGTGCGTGTGTGCGTGTGCATCTCATTGTGTGTGTGTGTGTGTGTGTGTGTGTGTGTGTGTGTGTGTGTGTGTGTGTGTGTGTGTGTGTGTGTGATCACGATAGGGAAAGCGCGTGCTTGTTTGCAGGTTCAAAGACATTTTTGAAAGGCTTTTCAAATATTCTACGATGCAGCGTGGTAGCAGATGAAATACAAAAGGTTACTTTTCTAAAGTGCTTCCATATGCTTTGCACAACAATCGGTGAAAAAACACCGGAAGAAAATAAAACGTCCTCACAATTCCATGTTTTTTTTAGCAAGTCTTTTAAACAAAAATCTAATTTTTATTTTATTTTTTCCGATTTCATTCATTATTTGCTTATTCATTCATTCATTTTTCTGTAAATTTGAATCCAAACGAATTCATTCATTTATAGTATCCGATTTAAATCAACTTTAACAATCAGTATTGCTAAACATAAATTTAAATAAAATTAAAAAATGGATAAAAAAATTCTGAACAATTTCCTGTTTTTCTTATTTTTTTTAATGAATTCAAAACATAGTGAGAGCAATAAGATCAGCAAAATGTGATTTAGATAACTTCTCATCTTTATAGGCTTACTTTCAGAAAAAAATGATCAATCTGCTCTTTTTGTTTAACGCGATATCATTTACTATACAGACCGGTAGTTGAACCAGGTTCCTTCTAATTACTAATGAGGTTTCTAATCATACTGATAAGGTTCTTGAACTCGTTGGGTATATTTCTATATCCTACTCCACGAATGCTATCATCAATTATCGCCTAATGAAATCATTGAGTGTATGAATACAATAACACAAGCCAATCAGATCTTAACAGACTATTTAAAAACGTGCATCAATGTTGAATGTTGTCGGGAATATTACATAGCATAATTTGAACGGTCGGAGTAAAATTCGCAAAAAACTTATACATAAATTAATCCCAAACTGCAATATTTATCCTACTGAATCTATATTTTTGAAATCTCTGCAAAACATTTCCTTAATTTTCGTAATAGCTTGTTACATATATTCGTTCGCTTTTATATAATGTATTTTAATACTTATTATTATTAGTTCTGATGAATCATTTAATAATGTATATGTCTTCATTGTTTACGACCTCCTGCCAAGGATCTACAAACAGTTCAGTGTCTCGACGATAAAAATCACTTGGTTTTGATACGAAAAATTAAGGCAAATTAAAACAATTTGCACATGTTAGAAACAACTGAAAAATTGGTAGTCTGAGGTGGCTAAATCAGGAGGATAAGGTGCGTGCGGCAAAACTTTTTAACAGACCCCTTTCTTTTTATCCACGTGTAGCCTGGCGTCGAGCGAGTAAACAGAGGAACGCTGTAGATTGTTTCTCTCAGTCAATTTCCGTATCACCCACGCGCCGTGTTTCTTGCCATCTTCTGAACACCTCCTTGAAATAGGGAAACTATTTCAGTGCCATTTTGTTGATAATGGAGTCATCTGCGTATACAGCACGAATGTTGATATTCCATTTCAAACTGGTGTTTAATCTGAAACAAAATTTCAGTTTCATAAGACAGCAGTTTCAGGTGATGACAAGAGTTACTAAGGAGTAAAAGTTACGAGAAAAATTACTGTTGGTGATCATAAAATATAAATGATCACCAAGAGTAATTTGTCTCGTAACATTTATTCATTATTCGTTTATAAACAAATTTTTACTGTACCTGTTAGTGGACATCGACAATTTCTCAGACCGAACAAAATAATTCAAAAATATTTATAATGTATGACATTTCGGTAAACATTGGGACATGAGTAGGTCTACAAACCTTTCATCAATTCCGTGTTTTATACCTTTTGGTTGTCTTTTGCATATTTTTTATGTTGAAGATCAGGTTTTTTTCTTTTACAAGAATTAAAATCTACTAATGATAGACATCTTTTTCTCGGCAATGTTTCAGATTTCATAATTGTATAAAAGTATAACTAGGTTTTAAATTCTGTGTGCTGTACGGTCAGACATGGCTACATTTCCTTCCAGCAGTTTTGCTACTTCTTTTAAAATAATAGTTCAGAATTTCCGGAATTTCGATGCATCTTTTTTCAAAACAACTAAAGATGGAAAAGATATTATCGTGATTTCGGAAATTCTGAACTATTATGTTAAAAGAGGTAGCAAAACGGCTGGAAACAAATGAAGGCAGAGATGGAGGAGGCACTGTGCAGTAATGGATAGCAGCTCGGATTGAATTCCATTCGAATCCATTACATTCACATACGTGTTAATCCCTTTGGGAAAGGTATGAATACTCTTCTTAAACGGAATGACAAAGCAGGTTCTATAGTTTTAGATGACAACTGGTCCATCGCAGAAAGAAATGGCCACCTACAGCTTGAAAAAATCTGCCTCGTCAGTCATATATCATAAATGGTACATAACTGACTGAAGTAGAGATAGAACGGCGATAAAGACGATATGTCATATTTTCCTTTACTTAACTTCCAAATACTATTATTCTGCTGAACACTTTTCTAGTAAAAGGCATATATCATGTCTTTAGACTAGTATTTAGTTTATATTTCGCAATTGTCTTTTTCTTCCGTATTTCTTTTCGAAAGTTCGTTAATTTAATCTTTTTTGTCGAAAATATTCGTGGCCGCAAAATAAAAAAAATATAAAGATTTGTCGAAAGGATAGTTTTTCCGTTGACACCGATAGTATTTTATACTAACTTCACTCCATCGGCAATGTCTGTTTACAAGATTATAAAAATATGTGAAGCAAGTACAATCCGATATTTTTTACTTACCATTTATAAAGACTTATGATTTACCATTTTATAAAGAAATAAATATGAAATGAAATGTTTTTATTTAAACTTTTTTTAATTTACAAAATTATCAAAATATGTAAGGCATCTACAAAGCAATATGTAATTTATCACTTTGTAAATAACTATAAAAATATTTTATTAAAAAAGAACAATGAAATGCTTCATGAAAGAAATGCTCGGATAATGTTTTTTTTATTTTTCAAAATCTATAATTAGTTACTCGCCATATCTGTTTATTTACATTTTCTTGTTCACAGACATTTTTTATGAAATTATGAATGAAAAATAATTTCATACTTCTTTAGAAATTGATAAATGATAAGCATTGCGTTGTATTAGCTGTTTTATATTCTTAGAATATTTAAAATATTCGTGAAAATAAACAATCTATCAAATAAAGTGTTTAATATTTTTGTCGTCAATTCTCAAAAAACAAAGAAAATGTATAAATGCATTCTCATATATTTAGGTTTTATTAAAATGTTTCTATACTTCTAACGCTCTCCGCTAAGACTCTGAACTTTTATTTACCATTCAATGATTTTTCTTTTCTCAATGGGACTAGATAGTTTTGCCTATCGTTCGGTTTACATCCCTCCCATGTCTTGTGAACACCGGTAGATGTTTATCAGTTGTTTCCTCTTTAGGGTAGGGTTTCCGGTTCCCTGTAAAGTTTACTTCAATTCTATACTTCTAATAACTACGCCTAAACCTATTGACTATTCAATTAATTTTTCTTTTCTCAATAGGAGTAATTAAATTTGCCTAGCGTTTTGAACAGTAGTAGATGTCTATCACTTGTTTCCTGTTTAGAACTAGGTTCCCAATTCTTTCTAAACGCTTTTTTTCCCTTTTCTAACCCTCTACACCCAGTGGCTCTTTCGCAAGAGACAGGGTGAATATTACAGTTAGAAAAAGAATCATCCAAAAGAAACTGGATGTGTTCGAGAAGAATAAAATTCTTGGAGACAGATCGATTTTGTAACCAATGATGAAATTAAGAATCAAGTCAGGATCTTTTTTTTCCATTTCAAAAGAACTCTATAAAAAGCTGAGCAAATTGCTTGAAAATATGGCAGGCTTGTGCTGTATTTAATACGACAGCTTCTCGATTAAAAATGGAATCGAAGCCGGTCGAAATTGAATTCTCCGAGAAGATGAATGAACAAAGCTGGCGTGACTTTAGGCGGCTGATTCTTGACCGATCGAAGAGGAGAGACTAGATTGCTTCTTACTTCTTTCTCTACTCCATTTTCATTTCTTTATTCATTCTTTTTTCTTTAACATTTTCATTATTTACTTCATTTCATGTTTTTCCTTCCATACTATAAGATGTTATTTTTCTCTTCTTTATTATTTTAATATAATCATTAGATTTTCCATATTTTTTCAATTTATATCTACACATTTTATTTTTATTCTGTTTCAGATCCCCATATTTCAAGTTCTTTTCTTTTCGGTGCTGGGATTAATTTTAGATTAGTATTGTAATATTTTCTTTTATTTTCTGATAACACATTTTGGGAAATGAATTGTCTTATCGCATTTCCTTTGTTTTTGTATTTTCATAACACAAAATGATCCCAGAACCTTATACATCCTATCGATTTTCTCATCGTATTCTTTAATTTCTTAGATGAAGAAAGCATTTCATCTACTTAACTTTCTTTCTCCTCTATATCTCCTATCACTTATCTAGCTCGCTCTTTCTTTTATTTCCGGATTCTTTCTCTTTCATTGTTTGTCTTTTTTTCATTTTTGATATTGCTTTTTTTGTCTCTTATTTCAATATATCTTAACCGTTTCTTTGTATATTTCGAGATTTGTTTTTCATTCTTATATCTTTTTTCCTTGTACGCTTTTGTTCTTCCCTTTAAAACTTGCTTTAGTTTTTAGCTTTTTCTTCCTTATTTTTATTTTCTTTTATTCTGTCCCTTTTGTCTTTAGCTAACATTCATACTATTCGATTTTTTGTTAATTTATCTTTTTCCATTTCCTATTACATAAAAGATGTTATTCCTGTTTCTGTACCATACTATAACCGTTTAAAATTGTAGAAATTAACCCAAAACGTTAAATCAAACCGTTACTTTTTTTATTTCTAAATTGAGCGATGGTTACATAACACAGCAAAACACTTCATTCTTTTTTTCCCAAATTTCTATAGTAAAACGCGATTTGTCAGGAAGCAAAGAAAAAAATGAGATTTTTATTTTTACGAAACTTCGGAAATTAATTTTGAAAACAAAAATAAACGTAAGACAAAAGTGTTTAGCGATGTGCATTCACGATCATTTCTTTTGGTTCGTCACAGATGAATCTTACTCTTTTCTTACTATTGTATTTTGGTCTGAAAACTGGCTCATAAATCATATTTTTAAAAAAAAATTAAGCTATTTAATTTATTCTCATAGTCTAATGTTCTCAGCCATTGCTTGTCAATACTAAACTAAAGGGACTGGAATATAATTACCTTTCTCAGTTGAACATAAAAATGATTCTTTGATAGCAAATATGTATTTAAGAAGAAATTCTGATGAAAAGCCAGCGCAGTAAAGTTTAACGAAATAATAATCAAGAGCAGGTGCCGGTAACATTTAGGAGAGAGCAGGCCAGACATCTATGCAGTGTGTCGAAGGAGGGCCATATCAAATGTATTATAATTAACTGTCCAAACCGCAAATCACTCCGTTCAGAAGAATGACTTCGATTCGTGTTTAAAGAAAAAAAACAAACGAATATATTGTTATTTAAAAATGTTTCCCGATTTTACTGCAGGTATAACAGGATAACAACTAATACAATCATCAAAAAAATGCAAATTCTTTATTACGGTTTATTTGGCGGGCCGGACAAAATTCCTTCGCGCGCTAGATGTGGTTGTGGGGGAAACACAGCTCTAGGGTGTATGTTATGTGAATATTTCTACATTCTACATAGGTCGGAGAAACAATCCTATTTTTAAATTTGTTTTTTTTTTTTCAGATATCTAGACGCATTGAATGTATGAATAGTGAATACGTATAGTTTTCTAAATTAAAATAAATAACTATACTTTCAAATAAGTAAATATATAAGACGTTAACAGTAGAGAATGTGGTCAGCATGTTTCATGCTTAAAGGCAATTTTCAAGCCATCTTACATCTAAGAATGGGTCAGCCTGTCGCTAATTAGTGTTGACCTCAGTGAACTCTTCTATTTACATACTCGCTCTCCTTGATATTGAATACTTTTACTCAAAAACAAGTTTACAAGTATATTTTTATATATATATATATATATATATATATATATATATATATATTTGAATAAAAACAGACCACTTTAAGGTTCCATGTAATAAATTATTTCACCACAGCCCTTTTAAAGGGCTCTGGATCATCAGACTTGACTTCCAAAGGTTGAAATGAAAAAAGGGAAAGTAATTCACACATTTTCGACGGGCCGTATTAAGCATATGTAAATTAACGAAGTGAGGAAGTGAGGGGGGAGAGAAGACATGAGTGAGTTAGATTTACCATTTCAATTCTTTATCCCTAACCCCATTTGGTGTGGGCCAGACATCGTTTAACTTAACGTATGTTATCTCTAGATATGGATGGGCAAGGGGTGAAGAAAACCGACATAAAAGGAAGAAGATACAATAAAATAAATCATGATCATGAGATGAGGTTTCCCTCAATTTCTTGGACGCTGTTATTTCGCATTACTTTAAAGGGTATATTTGGGGGTTAAAGTTTGATATAAATCTAAATGTCTAAACAATCTACGAAGAGTTTAATTTGATGTTTGTTGGAGTTTTGGGTAATTTCTATGAAAGTCGATTGGAAAAAAATCATAGAAAGTGCATTGAAAGAATACATTCCTTTTACATCTAGTAATCTTTTTTATTTTCCTAAACTTTTTTCTTGATGATTATTAAGTTCCCATCTGTTCGTTTGAGTTTTTTTCATAAATTAAACTGGTGACTGTTTTTAGATACCTACATAATTATCAAAGTTTATTCCAATTTAAATGATTTTATCATCAATTATGATTATTAAAGGGTAATATATTTCAATTTAAATTAAATTATCAATTTAAAATTTGTCTCCGTATTATTTAAACTCACTTCCAATTTGGAGAATATTAGAGGAGAATTTTGGAAAAAAAAATTAGGTCATTCTTTTATAATATTCTATATATCCATACACATACACACCTCTACACATATCCGAACACTTATCTATATCCACATACATACATATCCCTATATATCTATACATCCATATATACACATACACACGCATCCACACAAAACTATATGTATATACCCATACATACACATATACACCTGTAGAGAAACACATATATACTTACATATCCACACATACACATATATACATACATATCCACACATACACATATATACTTACATATATGCACACATATATAATTATATGCATATCTATATATATATATATATATGTACACACACATAAGAAAACTCATGCATGCACATCTATGCATATACACGTACACACACATATACACGGACACACACATACACACACACACACACACACACACACACACACATATATATATATATATATATATATATATATATGCATGTGCATGTATTCAAAGAACATATCAATATCAATACATTACATTATGAATACACAAATTCCTATAATTATACATATATATATATATATACATATATTACCCGCCGTCCCATATCTATGGCAAGACATATAAGTACCCATTTAATTATACGCATCCACACTCACATATACATAAAAAAAGGAACCTGCTTGCCTCTATTTCCATATAAAAACATATACATGTACATATTAAAAGACGTATTAGTGTTCAAGTACAATACCATAGTTATATACATACAGTCATGTGTTCGCGTTCGTGCGTGCATAGCAACGTTTCCAAAAGCAAAAAGAACAAAGGTCATTCAATATTATTCTTCCTATATGGTTATTTCTTAATGTATTTTCTTAAGTTTATGTTGTTCTTATGTCGGCATTTAAAAATTAGTTCATTGTGTCTAGTAATAAATCTGGATCTTTATGTTTGATCGTGAAGATTTTTTTTTCTTTTATGCATAAGTCGCATCTGTCTCTGAAATATTTTGGAGTTCTGGCTCTCGAGATTATTTTCCACTTTATTTGTGGGGTTAAGCCACCATCCAACAAATCCCAATAATGCGTTTGGTTCTTTTTACACTTATTTTTGAAGGACTGGCGATGGTTATACAGTCGGTGTTTCCAATTTCCCGCCGATATTCCTATGTATATCCTTTTTCCTCAACATTCTCTTTGGGGAAAATTGTTGCCTCATATATTGCATTTTCCGCCATGTATACTCCTTCAACTGGGCACTCTGATTCTGTCCTGCAATTGCATGTTGATATTTTCATTTGGGTTGTATTATGATTTTGTATCAGATTCTCATGAAGGTCTCTCAAGATTTTACTATTGTGTGAGCTAATAATTCCCTCCATATTGTTCATGCAAGAATAGCTAATCTTTAAATTCATCTTGTTGACTATCTTTTTTAAAGGTTTATTTTACTAAAGTGTTTTTCTATCAGTTTTATGAAGTATTTACCTATATTAATGTTAGAAAGTTTACAAAAAGTTGGGTTGAACCAGATAATTTTCCTTTTCCTATTTTTGGATTTAGTGGATTTTTTTATTAACTGACTTATCTATATAGTTTAGTGTCTGTTTAAATTTACTTTTTAATAGGGCTTTATTATATTCCGATTTATTTTGGTTAAAAATGGTTTTACTAGAGGAGAGTTTATTCTTGTATTTACTGTATTTGGAATTTGTTTAATTATTGATTTCGAGTGGTTAGAGTAGATACTTATATATATGGGTGATTGGTTTTCCTTTTGGAAGGGTTTATAAGTGTTATTGTTCAGATAAAATGTAACGTCTAGGAAGTTAACTATTTTTAGGTTGGAAGAAATCTCGATTTTGAACCCTAGAAATTTGAAAGCCTTAATTATTTTCTTCTGTAGTTGGGATGATAAAGGACCATTGGTATCAGGTACAGCAACCAATCCGTCATCTCTGTATAGTCGTATATTTTGAGGGTCAAGGAATCAACTTCGGATATCTAAAATGTATATACCTATTAGTTCAGCTATTTGAGCTGAATCAAATGATCCCATTGGGACATCGAAGTTGTCTCTGTCTTTTTTAATCCAAGTAGTGTTATTCATTTTTAGTATAGACTGTCTAGAATCCATTATGATTTTTATTTCTTCGCCAGTAATATCAGTGTGGATTTTGGCAAAATTTAAGCTATTTTCTAATAACTCTTTAGAAATTGAGTGGTAGAAATCAATAATATTCAATTGGATAAAAGTAGTTTTATTTTTATATTTTATTTTTTGGAACAAGTTAATGGTGTCAGATGAATCATTCCAAAGTTTTAATGGGTATTTTGTTAATATAGATGTGTTTATTCTTTTTAGGATATTTTTAGAAATTATTCCTAACTCTGATTTGGAGGGATTTATTAGTCTGGACTGTAGATTATTCTGAAAGTTAGGTTTATGGTCTTTAAACAGTAGGTAATCATCTTTTAAATGAGTTGTACCCATTCTGTCAGCAATATTATATTTAAATGCTAATTTCGCAGTTTCTTTGTGTATGGAGGATAAGTGTTTAGAATTATTATCTTTTTTATGAGAACCAGAAACTTTATTTTGAATCAGATGGTTGTATTCAGAGGGATTAATTTTGTAAATATTTTTAGATTTATCAGCTCTGATCCATAGTTTTTTTGAGTTTTTTGATATTTGTAATGTCTTTTTTAAGTGTGGATTGGAATGGGTTGCATTTCTGCTGGAAGGATATTTTCTTGATTAACTCAATTAAATCTTGTTCAAAAGGTTCTAATAATTTATTGTTTGGTGTGGAGTGTTTTGAGATTTAAAGTAAAAGGCGTCATTAAGTTTTATTTGCTCTGAATTTACATTGAGCTCTCCGGATATCATCCTCCTTGGGTCTACCCATACGGATTACCTAGTTTTGCATAAATATATATATATATATATATATATATATATATATATATATATATATATATATGCGTTTATGCCTCTGTGTGTGGAGTGAGAGAGAATGTGAGGTTTTTGGAATAAAAATTGTATGACTATACTGTCATCATGCAGTGTTGATTCACATGATTACATTGAGCAATGATGATGCTAAAAGTATAGCCGAAAGCGCTCGGACAAGCAGAATTTTTGGACAGGTTTTACATAGAAAAGAAAACACTTGTACGAACCCCAGAAAAATAAATAAAAAGCTTAATCGCAGTACCTTTTCATTCGTATGTAACGAAACGTGTATAAATAAGGGTGACAACATAAATACACACACACACACACACACACAAACACAGTTTCTGTGTATTTTTCGAGTACTCTGTCGCTATTGAGATGGTGAGAACGAAATTCTCGAATCTTTCTGTCGCCACTGATGTGGGACTGGCAAGGTATTGCGGTTTTCGACGTGAATGCGTTTCTCGAATTCTTCGTCGACACAAATGTGGGACTGGTAAGGTATTGAGGTTCCGGCGTGAGTGCGTTTCTCGAATTCTTCGTCGCCACCGATGTGGACCCAAAGTTGGGGCCACGGAAGGAATACACGGAACACGGATTAGAGGTAAGAAAGATATATTAAACAAAAAGGTTACATAGATAGTGCTAGTGTAAGCGGAGCTTACTATGTGCTAGTGTCCAATATTGGAAGTCGTACGCGGTATTAGAATACTCCCTCTCTTTCCTACTCTTCTCCTAGAGTGTTATATCGCATACTTTATATAGTCCTGGAAGAGTCCATGTTGTAGGTATGTTACGGACTCACAACACTAAGGTATTAATCCTCTTCTTCAACCTCTAGCTCTGGGTAAATAGGAGAAGAACAATCATCAGAATGACTGAAAAAAACCTTTGCGTTATTTTGCTAGAAGGAGAACTGGTTAAAATCGTTTTGTGTCAGCCTCACTATGTCTTCCTAATTGAGCAACAGTGAAAGGAAAAATATCATTCAGGCCTTCAGTTATGGTACCATCATTCATACTCAGGCTTTCATCCTCAAATACGGTATATATATATATATATATATATATATATATATATATATATATATATATATATATATATATGTATATAGTAGGAATAACATTTAAAACTTAAATCAAGCCAAAATCTTAAAATTTAAAAGTAACTGAATGCTCAATGCCAAAATCGACAGAGCATAAATATAATATTATTATTAATGCAATAATAATAAAAAAAATCACCTACTCAGAGTTTGATACAATGCCAATCATCAGGTTCCAGATTTGGTATATATATATATATATATATATATATATATATATATATATATATATATATATATATATATATATAAGCAAATGTAAATGGATATAGATCCGAGAAAAAAAAAAAACAAACCAAAAATCCTTAAATGCAATTATGTTGTTTAAAATGAATGAAATGTCGACGTCTGACGTTTCGGTTTAATAAACCTTCTTCAAGACAATATTCATTAAAATACAATTCAGTTCAATTTGACAAAGACGATGGACATAAAATCAAGTCTTATCCAAAACAAATAACTGAAAATTTTTAAAATCATCAGCTTTCCGTTTAGCATGGTCACGTTGTCGTCACATGAGCGACGCTTTCAAACGTATTCCTAAAAATTTTTGATTATTTTGAATGAAAAAGAAAATGAAAAGAATTCTATTAGGATCTAAAAATTTTTATGTGTATGCTTGTCGAGCATTAATCTCGCTAAAAAAGGGGAAATATTAAAGAAACCAGGTCTAGTATTTGTTTTTTATGTCCATCGTCTTTGTCAAATTGAACAGAATTGTATTTTAATGAATATTGTCTTGAAGAAGGTTTATTAAACCGAAACGTCAGACGTCGACATTTCATTCATTTTAAACAACATAATTGCATTTAAAGATTTTTTGGTTTGTTTTTCAAATTTTTCTTATATATATATATATATATATATATATATATATATATATATATATATATATGTGTGTGTGTGTGTGTGTGTGTGTGTGTGTGTGTGTGTGTGTGTGTGTGTTTGCTCATATATATGTATGCTCGCAGATCTTTCCTATTTCTTTATATATATATGTATGTGTTTGTGTGTTCTATAAAAACTGAATTGTGTGTGAGTCCTCTGAATGTAAACACATTTCTATTACTTATCAGGTTAATTGTAATGGAAACAGTCTCCGACTAATTATACAAATATCAAGGGAAATTTTATTGAAAGTGGCTGTTCATTCCTTCTTTGAAAAACATCTCCACTGAGCTGGAAAAAGAAATTTAATGTAAAATGATTTATCTGATTATAGGCAAATTATAAAACAATGAGCAACGATATAATTCGTTGAAGTTGCGAGATTGCAATACGAAAAACGTTTGTTAAAAGAATGAAGAAAAACTTTTCACCTCATATTTACTAACATTCGGAAAAGATATGTGAGCAGATTATTTTATAGTGAGGCTCTCCGACTCGGTATAATTTTTACTTGAATATCGGCATTTGACATATATTACATGACAAATTAACGATAATCTTTGCTTTTTGAGAAACGGTCTTCTGACTGGAGATAATATTTCTACATTTTTATTCAATTTTCTTTTTCGGAACAGTTGTCTAAGTGTTGAAACTTGACTAATGCATGGAATAATAATGCAACACAAGATGTACTTAGAACAAAATATATTGAAACAAGAAAGTGTACAAAATATTTACATATAGTCTTTTGTATATTCCTGGTAAGACCGTTCCTGGAGAATGTGTTGACTGAGTCGCAGTCGGGCAGAGTCTCTGGTTGAATCTCTTGATTCCTCCCTCTCTTCCCGGTACCAACCATATTTATAAAGATAATACTTTAGGATCCAAACATATTGCGACGTATAATATTCTGTTTAATTTATTTTATCGCTATGTTATGACAGAAAGGCAAATGATGAAGATCGGACACGCTAGAAAAAGATGTGCGAGTCTTACGCGCTAAACGCTGCGACTTCAGGTAAATTGTTTCGTAGTGTATCTCGTCCTTTTTATAATGGTTAACAATCTGATCATGCAGATAATTTGTCATGAGTTCATCTCACACTGGAGGTTAGCATTAAGTATTCTCATTGAAAGCACAAATGTTCTCTAAAACGATTAAAATCGAGCAGTCTCGTTTTGAAATCATTAAAATTAACAAGCCATTTCTAGATTGCAACAGACTGGATATTATTTTTTAGAGTAGCTTCCAATTTGCCATTAACGAACTGATTAAACTTACTATTAAGACAGTAGTAAACAATTGTGTCAGTGGAGATTGCGAGTCGAGATCAGATGTCCTCGGAAAAGTTGTTGATGAAAATAAGTACGAAGTAGATCGAAACATGGAGCACTCTGGGACACTCACATTAATGTAAAATGATCTACAAGTTTAACCTTTCAAGAAAACTTTCATTTCTTATTTCGTCATTTGATAAGAATGAATGAATCAAATAAAAAATCGACCAGAAACACAATAACTCTTAATCCTGTGAAGAAAACCTGCATGGGAAGCCCTGTCGTCAGTTTATGTAGAGAAAGGAAAGCCATGATGTTCTTTTTTTATGAAAGATAACTCTTAACCAATTCGAAGTTGAACAGAACATTTAGTACATTGCTAAAACGGGGTGGAAATCTAATAATTCGACAGTTCGAAGTATCAGATAGATCGCCATATTTGCTAAAAATGAACTACAGAATAGGACTTACAACAAGTTGGAAAGAAAGAAGGAGCAAGGCATTTATTGTAGAACTTTGATAGAACAAGCGCCAGTTCAGGAGCACATTTTGCAGGGATACAACTGTGCCAGAATGACTTTTGAGGCGGAAGCTTAGAGATGATAGGAGAAAATGTGGACGGAGTTTTATGCATATCAACAAATCGAGATTCAATTCTAAGTGGAAAGTCAAGAAAAGTTACCCAGAAAAGTCAAGCATAGAAATGAAATGAAATTTACGAGCAAACCGTTTTGCTTTATTAGCAGAAGGTAACACATCAAATTGATTGAAAAGAGCGTGGGATTGAGGACTTACGCTAATTTAATATACTAATACAGAGCCGCTAGAAATCACGAGAATCACAAGTGTGAGAGACTATCGGTGTTTCATTCTATCAGCGAACAAAATCTTAGATATATTGAGGACCCTTTTGCAATTATTTTGAGTGGACGCAAAAAGGCCTGTATTCTGTTTAGTGTTATCGCATTGGTATAGAGGGGTTATGCGGGATATAGCGTCTGAACAAACTGGCGTGAAGCAAGATGAAGATTGTTGTTTCACATTGTCCTTCCGAGTTGGCACAATTGCATCGATTTCATCTTTCATCTAGGAAAAAACCTCAGTGGTTCACAATTTAATAAGTTTAAAAATTTAACTCGAAAAAGCTTTCTGAAGTAAATGTCGAAATTAACCCCAATCGGTACACAGGTAACAGAAAAAAATCTTGTAAACCGGAGGGTTCTTCTCTAATAAACGAGCCAAAAGAAATGTTGTCAGACAATATAGCGTGATGCGACTTACCAAGAAGACAGAATTACGATGTTCAACAAAAATCAGAGGAGGATGTAAGGAACAGAGTAATAAATCATATTAATTAGAATTAGTAGGGCAACCTAATATTAGCTGAGTGATTGAACAACAGAAAAATGAAGAATCTGAATACCGGCACATTTTGTAGCATTAAAATGATTAAGTCACTTCTATGAAGAGCACTAAATTCAGTAAACACAAAGGTTTTCGCCGAACAATGTATAGGGATCGAGAGCTCTTTCAATACTTTCATATATTTTTCATATATTACAGTCCTGAGATGAAGGTCGACAATAAGGGAAAAACTAACAAAATGCAATAGTGAAAGATGAAAGCACAGGGAATGTATACCTGGGGACACAAGAGACTATTCCCTTGCATTGGGATTTTTCCCGGATGTATAACCCAGAATATTTTCAACCACAAAGATAGCCTGGAAAAGAAAATTTACTGATAGAGATACAAAAGTTTAAAATAGTTTCAGAAAGCGTTAAGATACCAAGAGAATATTTTAAGAGACTGTATTCTACACTACAGAAATTGGTACGAATTACACGAATGTTGACAAGAGAAAGGTTGAGGTTTAGGTGATTTATTGTTAGGTTCAGTTTTGAGAAGTTAGTCGATTTTTTAGATGATTTTGAATATACTTATTATATGACAAAAATCACATTGAATTAATAGAAAGTTGTACATATATCTGGTTAATATTAGGAACAAGCTCCAGGGTTATGGTATTACAGGTGGATTGTTTGACCTAATACAATCATTCCTGTAAAACCGTGAATTGAAGGTCGTTCTCAACGGATTCTCCTCCAGTTCCTATCCTACGAACGCAGGTGTTCCCCAAGCCTCCATCCTTGGCCCCACCCTATTCCTTATTTTCATCAACGACCTTCCTGACGCCACAGATTCCCAAGTTGGCATCTACGCCATTACAAATTACTCCTGCATCAAATCAAATCTAGTGTCGCTGACAAAACTAACCTGGCCGCTCGTCTTGAAATAGACCTCCAGTCGGTTGTTAATTGGGGAAAGAATTGGCTGGTCAACTTTAACGCCCCAAAAACTAAACTACTCTCTATTAATCACCATAGAGATCCTTCCCTGACCCCCCCCATTAGAATGTCTGATAGTCAACTTCTTGAGAGCAACTCTCTGCGTCTGCTTAGTCTCACGTTGACTGATAACCTGAGATGGAACAATTACATTGTGTCAATTGCTTCGTCCACCGCGAGGAAAGTTGGCTCTCTGTGCCGCGCCAGGAAATTTTTCTCCCCGGAATCGATACTTCAAATATACAATTCAACCATTCGCCCTTGCATGGAGTATTGCTGCCATATATGGTCTGGTGCACCTTCTGTTTACCTTGGAGTTCTTGACAAGATCCAGAGGCGGATATGTAATATAATTGGCCCTGATCTGGCATCTCGTCTACAGTTGCTCTCTCACAGACAAATACTTTCATGGCAATTGCTCTAATGAGCTGCTTTCACTGGTTCCCAGACTTCATGAATTCAAGCGCCCTACGAGGCTGACATCCCGCTCTCACCCTTTCACTGTAGAAACTTTTAAATGTAGCCGTCTCTTCTACTCCAATAGCTTCATACCTCGCACCTCTCGCCTGTGGAACACCCTTCCCTATTACTGTTTCCCTGAGAGCTATAATCTCCAACTATTCAAATGTAATGTCAATCGACATCTCCAGTTACCTTGATCTACCCACTATCTCTCTCCTCATCCTTTCTTCTATCACTCCTATCTGCTCTCGCTCCAAATCTTCTGCAACCCCCTGCATCCTAGTGGCTTCACGCCTTGCTCTGCGCGTAATGCTTAAAAAAATATACAGATATAAAATTCTGTGATTCTTTTTAGTCCGTCACACCCTCTGCAATAGACATACATTGCGCGATCGAAACCAAATTTTGGGGAGAGGTGCCAAGAGGAAAGAGGGTTATACTAGGGTACATAGCTTAGTACAATAAATTTTCATTAATCTTTTGGGAAAAATTAAAAGTTTTATTATTTAAAATACAAAATATTCCGACTATTTAAAAAAAACAATTTAATGATAAAAAATAACAAATACTTGTTTAATAAAATTGTAATATTGTTTTTTTTTTTCATATCTTTTCTTTAAATTTTTATATACAAGCATCCAGTTTCCAGTTCGCCCTGTGTTTGCGAGAACTATAACCAAATCACAATGCCAGACGCTTCAAAAAGTTGGAATTTGGTAACACAAATACATATTAATGCATGTCCAGTTGTATGTCGCATGTTCAAGAGTAAGAAATCATAAGAATTTATTATTCACCGTCAAAAAGGAAAAAATATAAAATAAATTTTCTTAAAAAGTTAATATTTACCATTACGTCCTACAGAATTAAATTAAATCAAAAATTATTAAACCGCGAAGTAGGATTTTTGTCAATTATATTACAAACAAATCGAATTCTTCAGAATTTCTCGTTTGGTTTGTGAAATTGAACGTAACATAGATTTTGTAGATATCCACAAAAATGTTGGCGACAACTTCAACAATACTAGATACTGTGAGGATTTTGCGTGTTGCAAAAACTTCTAGTTGTTGAAATTATAGCAAGCCCTCATCTGGAAATTGTCACATTCTGGAACGAGTGGGTTTTACTGCGGATGCTGTTGACGTATTTTCAAATACCGCCGATAGGACTTTAATACTTAGTCTTTAATACCGTAACAGAAGAAAAATAACTACGAAGAAAAATAACCACAGAAATCTTCGAGAAGATTTTCCTCATTCTCGCTCAATTATAATTTTCTGAACGCATATATTTGTAAGGATCTGTCGAGAAAAAGTCCACATTAAATGCCATGTTTCTTCAGGAAATAATGGTTTCCCACAGGTTCTGTTTCTTACTTATCTGTATATTTTCATAAATACTTCGGGAAATATAATAGAAATGTTTTCCTTTGCAAACTCAATGGTAGTTTTTTTCTTCTGGTAGAATGTCTGCCACCCATGTTTATGAATTTTAATTTATCCAGTTATATGTAGTGGGTCGAGAATATGGTTTTATGCCTTCCCCAAGGGCATTAGTGCGTAATAACCTAGTCTGTAATTTGAACTCTGCTCCGACTCAACATTTCATGCCAATAACTTATATGTTACCCGCTTCGAATAGAGATCGACATTTGTAGATCAAAGAAAAGTTTACGAGATAAATTTTACGGTTGTTGGTTAAAACAACATTATTACTTATGTATGATAATATGACTGGATTGGCTATATCAGTTGATGAATCGGATTAGGCTGTCCAAATTACGGATTAGGCTGTTTTTACGAGATATCACGTTACTTTGTTCAGTGTGCTATCAAGCTTATTTCGGATCGTGTTTGCATTAAGAAAAAATGGTAAGGAGTTATCATTGAAATGATGACAACTTTCTTAGAGTTCTGAGAATGATAAATAAGAGCAGTGAGACAGTGCCAACCCCTGCTCTACTAGTAGCAGTTTGTTTCAGTGTGAAGTGTCAGGATTTGAAGAAGAAATTAACTGTCAGTATTTCTTTCTAAAATTTATATTTTGATAATAATAATAATAATAATAATAATAATAATTGATTGGAAACGGCTATTATAGAATCAGTGAAGTGATCTCTGGCAAGCCACCCTTTACAGAAAAAAAAAACTCTTCACTGATAATTTATCAATTAAACAAATACAAAAAAAAAATCTATTCTCGCCTTACAATATAAAATGTGTGTGATCTTAAGTTGATTTATTTTAATTTTTTAGGGGAAAATGCCATGATGCCATTTCTGAAATTAGGCCTCTGGTCGGGAGCCGGAAAGAAAAGAATAGAAAACAAAGGAAATAATAATAAAATAATAATAATAATAATAATAATAATAATAATAATAATAATAATAATAATATCTCAAAAAGTTGGTACGTAAGAACATCAACAATTCCATTTGTAGTTGGAACCATTGGTTGGATTGGGAAAGGGTCCGATAGACTCATTTACGGGGTCCCTATTAGCCCAAGCCTTAAAAAAATACAAATACAGTTCAGACCATACCAAACGCTTTATCTATGTAAAATGTGTGTGATCTTAGTTATTTTTTTGTTTGGTATTTTTTTTGTCTGTTTTTTTTTTTAAAATAATGCTCAGTGGACAATGTCATGATTCCATTTCTGAGCTTAGGTCTCTGGTTGGGACCCGGAAATAAACGATTATACACTATAAATAAAAAAAATATATATAGTAATTGTGGCACATAAGAACATCAACAATTCAAGTTGTAGTTGGAGCCCAGGGATTGATTGGAAAATAATACAATAGAGTCATTGAAGGGATTCCTGGCAGCCCATGTCTTAAAGAACACAAAAAATTGTAATCACAAGTACAGCACACTATTTACAAAGGGCTTTAGCTATATGAAATATGGGTAATATTTTTTTTCAAAATTGCTCAGTGGAAACTATCATGATGCAATTTCTAACCTTAGGTCTCTGGTCGAAACCTGAAATGAATGAATACACACCAGAAATCAATGGAAATAATAATAATAATAATAATAATAATAATAATAATAATAAGAAGAAAGAAGAAGAAGAAGAAGAAGAAGAAGCGAACCGCCCAGACATTGTTATTAAAGACCACAAACAAAAAAAGTGTCTCTTTATTGATATGGCAGTACCTGCAGACTGCAATGTATCTTTGAAGATATTCAAAAAGCTGTCAAAATACAAGGACCTTGAAATAGAAATCTCAAAAATGTGGCATATGGGAACATCAACAATCCCTGTTGTAGTTGGTGCCCTAGGGTTGGTTGGAAAAGATTGCAGTAGACTAATTGAAGGGATTCATGGAAGTCCATGCCTCAAGGAGATACAAAAAATTGTTCTCACAAGTTCCGCCCACACTTTACAAAGGAATTTATCTATGTATTTTTTTTGTCAGTGGAAAGTGTCATGACGCCATTTCTAACCTTAGAAAGGAAAGAAATGTGTAAACGACAGAAAGAAAATAATAATAATAATAATAATAATAATAATAATAATAAGCAACGAGATAAAAATCAGGAAAATGTGACAACATTTTTTGTCATTGGAGCATCGGGGATTATATTAAATGGTGCCAACAAATGTGTAGATCAAATTCCTGTTGCTCCTAATATATGTGAATTGCAAAAAAGAAAAAAAAAACATACCGATGTGCACTTCTCACTCAAATTTTGCGTATATTTCTCTCGATACACTGGCGCGAGTTACATTATTTTTTTTTCTCTGTGAGTGCATGGCACCTTATTTATTTCCGGCGGGTGTAATATTTAACGACTTGGAATTTTTAATTGATGAGTCGAGTTCCAATATCAGTTGGGTTCGTTATATCCACTTATGCGCACATATTCTTGGAAAATGTATGTATCCAACGTTTTTTTCTGGAAGTCTCTGATTGCGACTTAGTGCAGAAAATCGTACTACGCAAAGCAATAAAAACACAACAGTAAAAGCAACATCATCGACAATAACACCATCACCACCACCACCACTACCAACATCGCCACTGCCATCATCACCACCACTACCATCATCAACACTACCAAAATCACCACAACCATCATCATCATCATCATCATCATCATCATCATCACCACCACTACCACTACTACCACCACCACCACCAACAACAATAATAATAATGCTTTAGAAATATATTTTAAAGAATGGAAAAAATGTAGAACTTTCCCCTGTGGAATTTCTAGAAAATATAAAGCAAATGGGAATTAGAAAAAATGCTCTTTCTTGATTTCCAGCAAATGCTTGATGCAATAAATTCTACTACTGCAACTTCGACTACTACACCTGATAATACAACTAAGAATATAATTTTACTTCTTTATTGCTTTCGTTATTACATTTATTATATCTTGCTCATAGCTAATGAACTATTTCATTTTAATCCCGAACAAAGATGGGAAACACATATCAAAGACGCATTTTTTTTTGTTTCAGTTAGAAAAATGAAAGAAATAATGAAAATAGAGGATGCTCTCATGTGATTAGTTCCTGGTTCGGTGTAATGGAAAAAAATGAAATACAAATTATTTCATTTGTACCCTCTTACTTCTTTAAATAATTACTTGCATTAATATTTATGATTGTTATTGCAACATTTTGCTAAAGTTGTTAAAATCAAATATTTAACGATGCAAGAGAGGAATTTCTACGGATATTCTATGATCGTGGAATTCATAAGGGGCCTATTCAATCATATATTTAAAAATTAAAATTCACCATAAAATTCAAATAGGAAAACCGTAATTTCTTTCATGGGTATTTATAATAATAATAATAATAATAATAATAATAATAATAATAATAATAATAATAATATTACTTCAGAGAAAAGCTCGATTAAAAAACATTGTGACAATGTTAAACAATATTTCGTCAGTATGTCTGTCTTCAAGTTATATTTTTTAAAAATTCAAATTTAAAAATATATTAATCTACAAAAAATGTAGATTTTATATTTGAAAATTAAAAAATATAATTTCTCTTAAGTGTTGAAAAATATTGGAAAAGTGACGTCAATCATTTTTCTTTACCACTACTGCTACTACTCCTATTACTACTACTAATAATAATAATTATAATACTACATGAACATATAACAAATAATGTCGTACAAGACAAACACGTATATGGACACCCAGTATTAACTCTTGACCTACTTAATCAAGGTAATGAAATTATTCAAAATAAGGATGATGAAATTTTAATTCAAGTAATCAGGCATCAATGGCGGGCATAAGCAAATGGTATTTTAAGAATCCTCAGTAAAGTAAATCATCTACCAATGGAAAATACGTATTACTTGTCTAAAATGGGAGAAAACAAGAAAAACAATAAATTGATGTATATTTATCCTGCTCTACAGTACTTTTTAGTGTGAGATCGATGCAACTTTTAACAGCCTAAATCTTTCTATCTACTCTACAGGACGAACAATTAAGGTAAATCTGGACATAAGTGGTGTGTAAAACAGAAAACATAAAGAGCATGCTTCGAGAGTGAAAAAATACATCGATATTTTAAGATTTGAAATAATCATACTTGATCATCTATCCTTTTCAACTGTAAAATGATGAGAGCTTCCCGCTAATATATTAGTGCGCTGAAATTAAGAAAGAAGGTTGAGGCCGTAGATGATTTATTTTTTACTTGTTTTTTGTATGTCTTTTAATCGTAACTGTTACAAAAAGTTCATGTTTTAAAGAGAAAATGCCCAAATAATCATCTCTCTCCATCGTCTGTAGTAATACAAGCTGTTCAGATAGTTTTGTTTTGTTTGGTTTGTTTTACGACATATCAACATCAATGATTGATATGCCGAAAGATTTTTATTGCTGGAAATATTTGTTTTCAAAAATGTATTGCTGGTAATATGCACCAGCTTACTGCTTCTTTTTATTATCAAAAATATAAAATATATTGCTGACAATATCTTTCTTTTTCGAAAATCTACTGCCGGTAATAATTTTTCCAAATAAGCATTGCTTGTATTAAAACTTATTTTTATACATTCATATTGTTTTAACCTCTTTGTGGTGAGTAACTATTTGCCCATAGATAGGACCCTGACATTTGCTACCACCTCTGGCCAGGGTGGACCTGAGAACACAAGCAATTGAGAGGCGATTCTATTCTCTCAAAACTTTAGTTAAAAAAGCAGAACCTGATAAGCTGAAATGCCCCAAAATCATATGACAGAAAGACTCTTAGAGCAGAAGTTCAGAAAATAAATGAAGCAGTTTTACTGACACCAATTACGAAACACTTTAAGACTGATGATTTCATTTTATGTCGCTACTTATGTTACTATATGATATTTAGCAAAGTTAAAAAGGAAAAAGAGATTAAAATTATCTGAAAAAGGAGAATTAAGTGTAGGATAGAAATCTGGCAAAACGTCCTGACTAAAATCTCGGAAGACATGCATGAAAACTTGAGACTGAAATATGGGGATAAAATACGAATGGGTCGCAAATATCAGCTGACTTAAAAGAGGGACTTAGAAATATACTAAAGCAGAAGATTTATCAAGTAGTGGGGAAATAAAGCGATACGATGAAAACTGCATTCAGTTAAAGTAGAACAACTTGTTCAGAACGATGCAAAACTTGTTCTGCGGTGAACTCGATTACAAAAAATGGCGAGTAAACTCAACATCTATTCTGCAGGATTAACAGAAATTTGGACCAAAGTGTGGTCAGATAAAAAAAAAATGGAGGATACTCATGGTTACCAGAATTAGAGATGAAATTACGGAGGGATAGTCAACAGGAAGATGAAGCCATTACCTTGGAGGACGTTGAAATGATAGTTGGCAAGTTCGCTCACTGGAAAACAGCTGTATCAGATCTGGTGTCAGGTTTCTACTTTCAAAAGTTAACAGACTTGCATGAGGATTTGCAACAACATCTGCAGAAATGTTTGGATCAGAATATGGCACCAGAATGTATGGTTCAGGAGAGAAGAAACTATATATTGAAAGAGCCAAAAAAGGAAGACAGGCAGACGATTAAAGGCCTATTGCTTCTCACCATTTATGCGGAAATGTTTGACAGGAATTCTCAATGATAACATCTATCAGTACCTTGCTGAAAATTATCTTCTTCCTGATGAGCAGAAAGGATGTCGAAATGATTCACATCCTACTAAAAACCAGCCTCTGATTGACAAGACGATGCATACAATATGGAGGGGCAGCATGATAGTGTTCCCATGACCCAGGACAAGAGATTATTAAGAGCAATGACCGACAAGCTTGTTGATATCAACACAGAGGTCCTATGAAAGATATTAGATTATTTCAGATAAAATACATGGATGAAATTTTTTTTGGCATTTGATTCAAGAACTGTATAAAAATTTAAAATTTTTTTTAAATGGAACAACATCATTAGATCCATTAATAAATTCAATTCAATTCATTAATATTAATATTAGAGAGTCTGTTTTTAAATCTGAAAAATGTTGTTGAAGGACATTTTTTAATAGGAAGTAAAGTCGATTTTGTTGTCCCATGCTCTTTGATTTCGTGTCTATCAAATTTAGGAGAAGGAAATCTCGAACAACAACCCGCAACTCAAGGTGTTAACATTTTACATGAGGTGATAAAACCCTGTCTGTAAAGACCCATCACCGACCTGTTTTGATGGATGATCTTAAAATAGAAACAAAGTGGTTAGGGAGCCCGTCCTTCAGGAGGAACCTAATGACCAGTTAGACTCCAAAGAATGAATGTACAACAGGATAATCCTAAAGGATATGCTCCAAATATATTAAAATCACTTGAACATTCCATGAATAATCAAAGAAAAACATCACTCGCCAAACATATGACTTAGATGTGCAAACAATTAGAAAGTACATGACAAAAAGACAAGTAAGAAAGAAATAACCGATTGACAGAGGCTGAAATTAATGAAATAAAAACAGAACAAGAATAGATGAACCAACAAAAAGTTCCCAGAAATGCCGAAATACACATTTATCAATGGTTATAAAAACATAAAAGAGTTCGAACAGAAAATGGAAAACAAGATTTATACAAGAAATGATGAAACATCAGCCATAAAAATCAGATATACGAGAACAACTCCCAAAATTACAACCAAAAAGCATAACCTCAAAACTATTGCTCTATAAAGCACTCAAATTGATTCTGGATGGGATACATTGTCAATAGATATACTCAGCTGGCCCAAAACGAATAGAGAGGACGCTCTTAGAATACATTTTAAGAACTAGGCAGAAGGTCGAAAAGAAAATACAAATCAGGAATGAAAATGAAGTCCTATCCTAAAGTGCGAACAAAGATATGGTAGGAACAAATCAAACCATCAAAGAAATTTTACAGGGAAATAGTCAAAGAAGAATGACAGTCCCCCTAAAATGGAAGAATTTACAGTTCTGGGGAAAAATATAAAGAACACAACGAAGACTGGATTTTAGAACGAATGAAAAAACAACAATGGGCGGGCAGAAGAAGATGTTAAATTGAGAAAAAAAGCTGAAAATCAGGAATAGCCCTGCTATATTATTTAAATCAAACAAAAAACTCGCCAAAGAACTTCAAGAAATGGTTAGATCCCTAAAATTCCTGAATATCTACCCAAAAATAGTGACACAAATATTCTGTCTTCCAACAACATACAACTTTTTAACACTATTTTAAGGATATCTTCGTTTTGTGTAAAGACGAATTACTTATTAATAGGATGATCCTGGAAAACTGCTTCCGTGGAATTTGCGATAAAACTGGATCTTAAACAACAAAAAAAAAAAATTTCAAAAAACAAATGGAAAAAAAATCACTTAAAAATGGTAATTGGCGAAATAAACAAAAGTGTCTGATTATCACTTATAGCAAAATGAACAAGAATGCGGTTACAAAATAGCTCAAAAGAAAATAAAATCAAATACTAGGACTTTGTCCAAGAACTGAAAATGTGAAGACATTGGAAGCAATGGATAAATGTGCTAAAGCTACAGTTTTACGAGGATCGTAACAAACTTCCTCTATTTTTCGCAATAAAAGATTTCAACTACTAGGTGCAGAGGTCCCATAAGAAAATGAAAGAAATATTCGTAAAAGAGTTATAGAAGGTACGACTGGTATAAAAAACTGAAAAATTTCAGATCCTCCGATTAATAGTTATCGGTCAGACAAATGGAGAACTGGTATAAATTTTAGGTGATTTGAATGTCATTTGATTCACAGTAATGGCCAAATGCTGTATAAAACTTATTCAATAATAAAAGAAAATTTTCCTGCTAAAAATAATAATGCTAATAACATGATACTAAAGCCATTATCGGATCCATTAATAATATCCAGAATGCAAATAAACCCAATGTTGAAATAAATTAATCGATGGTTACGAGCAATTCAATTCAATAATTCATTAATATTATGTGGAGAGTCTGTTTTTATAGACCATCTAATTTCTTCATCTGAATATAAAAAATGATAGGGCTTACATTATTATAGCTGTCATTATTGTTGGTAACACAGAAATAGAAGATGTCACCATTTTTTCCACACAGACAGAAAAACTGAAAAGTCCAATGGTCAAAAATTCAGTCGATCTTGGAACAAAACAACACAAAGTAAAATAAGAGACATAATAATAATAATAATAATAATAATAATAATAATAATAATAATAATAATAATAATAACGTACCAAACAAGCTGACGTAGACAAAACCCGTACCCATCAGTGGATATGTAGTGCAGGGTTGAAAGCTGAAAGTGAAGGTTTTATCCTTGCTGCACAGGACCACTGTTTGTTAACTAGGAATTATCAAGCACATGTACTAAAATATTGTGTCAGCCCAAAATGCAGATTCTGTGATAAATATCCAGAAACGATTGATCATCTTGTATCATGTTGCACGATATTGGCACCCACTGAATATAAAACCCGACATGACAGAGTGGGCCAATATCTGCACTGGAAAATCTGCAACTTCTACGGGAAGGAAACTGAAAGAAAGTGGTATGAACACCACCCAGATCCGGTTACGGAGATAGGACCTGTTACAATTCTATGGGACTACACAATACACACTGACAGAACAATCAAGGCCAACCGGCCAGATATTGTTATTAAAGACCACGAACAAAAAAAGTGCCTCTTTATTGATATGGCAGTTCCTGCTGACTGCAATGTATCTGTGAAGATATTCAAAAAGCTGTCAAAATACAAGGACCTTGAAATAGAAATCTCAAAAATGTGGCATATAAGAACATCAACAATCCCTGTTGTAGTTGGAGCCCTAGGATTGGTTGGAAAAGATTGCAGTAGACTAATTGAAGGGATTTTTGGAAGCCCATGCCTCAAAGAAATACCAAAAAATGTTCTGACAAGTACAGCCCACACTTTACGAAGGGCTTTATCTATGTAGTATTTTTTTTTTCAGTGGAGAGTGTCATGATGCCATTTCTAACCTTAGGTCTTTGGACGAGACCCGGAAAGAAATGTGTAAACGCCAGAAATCAAAGGAAATACTACTACTACTACTACTACTAATAATAATAATAATTTACGAATGGCTTTAGCTATGTAATTTTTTTTTTTTTTAGTGGAAAGTGTCATGATGCCATTTCTAACCTTAGGTCTCTGGGCGGGACACGGAAAGAAATGTGAAAACGACAGAAATCAAAGAAAATAAAAATAATAATAATTGTAACAATTGTTAGAGGTATGGATTGAACGCGTTGGGAATACCTTACATGATTTGGAGTACGCTGGTCTCTCCACATCTTAAAAAGTCTCCTAAGCTGAGGAGAAATTGCTGTGTCTCTAAGTTGTTAGTATGATAGTCTTTACCCAGCCGAAACATTTAAGTGTCGGAGAAAATATCGAATAATAATAATAATAATAATAATAATAATAATAATAATAATAATAATTATTATTATTATTATTATTATTATTATTATTATTATTATTATTATTATTATATTCGATATTTTCTCCACTTAAATGTTTTAGCTGGAATAATAACAACAACAATAATAATAATAATAATAATAATAATAAATCCAAGCTAATCCCTAAGACATTGTTATTAGAGACAACAAATAAAAAACTATCTCATTATTGATATGGCACTCCCTGCAGACTTCAATGTATTTTTGAAATTCTGCAAAAAGCTATCAAAATACAAGGACCTTGAAATGGAAATCTCAAACATGTGGCACATGGAAACATCAACAATCCCTATTGTAGTTGGAACCCTCGGATTGATTGGAAAAAAGTCCAATAGACGCATTGAAGTGATTCCTGGTAGCCTATGCCTTAAAGAAATAAAAATAATTGCTTTCACGTGTACAGCTGACAACTTAGTAAGGGCTTTATCTATGCAAAATAAGTGTTTGTCTTTTTGTAATTGCTCAGTGGAAAATGTCATAATGCCATTTCTGACTTTAGGTCTCTGAGTGGGACCCGGAAAGAAATGAGTACAGAATGCAAAGGAAATAAAACAATAATAATGATAAATAACCGATATTAATTTCCAGGGAATGGTTCCTCGAATTCACGTTTTCCACAGGTAGGAAATGAAGTGATTATTGGATCAGTTTCTTTGATAGTTGCCAGTAGAGCTGGTTCATTGTGTTCTCACCAGAATACATGTTTTTTTTCTTTTCTTTTTATGTGCCGTGTCCCTTCAGGATGTAGACGATCATGGCTCTCCACTGTGCCCATCCCTTGTAGCGCTCGATACATTTTTCCCTTTACTACTTCCCCCAGGTCATATTCTCTCATCCACTTGCTTAAGCCCGCTAGGTATGTCATGCGTTGCTTCGCTTGTCTCTCTTTCCCTCTATTCGATCTGTAAGTATCAGATTCTCCACACCCTCCTTTCTCAATAGGCTTTCCAAAAATTTCAGCAACCTCTTTCTGATGTTAAGTATAAGCTTCCGCGTTGTTTGCATCCTCTCAAAAACCTCATCGTTGCTCATACGTTCCGTCGATGTTATTCTTAGCATCCTTTTGTAGAATCATACCTCCGTTGTGTCGAGTCACTTCTTCAACATGACGAGATCGTCTAGAATTCGCTTCTGTAAAGGAGGACAGATGCCACGTAGCAGCTCAGTACCCTTTTCTTTGTTACCAACGAAATCCACCTGTCTCGTAATTCTCTACCTAGCTTTTGGAATGCATCTTTAGCCACTCCAATATATCTTCGGATCTCAGCGTCGCACTTACCGTCCTCTGCAAAAACACTTCTCAGATATTTAAATTTCAGCACCGGCTTGATTTTAGTGTCCGCGAACTTTAAATCCCATTTCGTGCTCCTCCTTTTACTGATGACCATACATTCTGTTTTCTTGTAGTTTATACTTAATCCTTTCTTCTCGCGTTCCTTCGCTTCCTTCTGTAGGGGGTTTTGTAATTTCTTTTCCGTGTCTGCTATCGGTACATCTGTGTATCTTATTTTTTAAGATTGTGGCCGCCAATGATGAATCCTGGTAGGATTTCCAATTCTCTCAGAATTACTAACATTCGTCCGTTCTTTGAATATTACTGCCATATCTGGTCTGGTTCTCTTGATATATATCTCAACAAAGTCCAAAGAAGAACCTGTAAAGTTATTGGTCTTGATCTGGCATCGTGACTTCAGTCAATTTCCCACTGTGAGGTGGATTCCGTCTGAATTTTCTATGAATAATTTCATGGTATTTGTTCTAATGAGCTCGCCACCGTGCCACTTTGGCTGCATGAATTTAATTGTACGTCTAGATTAGCAAATAGGTAGGATCGTTTTACCGCTGAAATAGCTAGATGTAAAAGTAAGATCTAGTATCTAGTAGTTTCTTTTTTCACGCTTCTCGCTAATGGAAGGCTCTTCAAGATTCTTGCTTTCCTGCTACCCACGTTCTTCAAAAATTGAAATGCAACATCAATCGTTATCTTCTCTCTTCCTTTTTTCTTATTGTCATTTCTCCCCAGTAAAGTCTTCTAATTCTCTTTCACTCACAGTAACACCTTTCGTGTTAGTGGCATAGTCGTCTTGCTTGTGGCGAAAGAATTAAAAATAATTTCAGGAAATACAATTTTAAAAATGTTATTATATTATCAGCACTGTCTTTCGATTTTTGCAATGTCGCTCTAACTACCAAGTCTGGAAGACATAAGTCAACTAGTGGCGTGTTGGTATGGCGGCATTTCATGATTTGATTTTATAACACATATAACATCATTAGCGTTACATGGACTAGGTTATTCTTAAGGTATTGGCTCTGCATATCAAAATATTTTTTTTGTATAAGTTTTAAGCCGGTATTTCCAGGGATTTTTCAATGCGTTGTTGAATTCCTTTTTTATAATTCCAGTGAACCTACTATGACTGGTACTATTCTTGTTTTCAATTTCCACATATTTTTTTATTTCTCCTTCTTCTTCTTCATATTATTATTATTATTTTATTATTATTATTATTTTATTAAAGAAAAACAAAAAGAAAAGAAAAATCATTTATAATGACACACGAAAAACTATAGTACATCAACAGTAATAAATGTATTATGGCGATAAAAAGAACAACAAAAAATTAGTAATTGTAGTAATAATAATGAACCTCTATTAATATTAAGAGACCTAAAAAACACGGACATCGGCCACGTTTTGTCTGTTCATGTATATCGTATTCTGTCGACTGGTTTTAGCCCTCATCTTTGAATGGTATGCTAGAGTGAAGTATTCTTTGGGGAATTGACGGAATTGGATTGCTAAAAAAGCTAAAAGGAAGAGTTCCATTCACGCGGAACACTTGCTAGCGAAAAGAAACAACTTCTCGCTAAAATCGACGCGGTCTTTGGAGCGGAATCGTTGAGCCCACATTGTAGCTGCAGCCTTTGTGCGCTTTCAAACTCTGCCTGCATCAGTTTTTGTCATAAATATTACCACTCTGACTATCACATTTGTGACGGGGAGAAGCGTTTTCAGTTGGTTTTTAATTTCGATATGCTAAACGAGAGTGAGAATTATTGGGTATCAGAAGTATCATTACCGCTTCATAAAAATACAGACTTAAACACTTTTTAACAGAAATTATCAGAAATTTTTCTCTTTGTAATTATTATTTAATTAATATACACTTGAACTGCAAGTCGGAATTTAGCCGATTGTAAATTGCCTTTGCGTTGAATTATAACATCAATAAGTTCAGAGCTTGATACATGATTATTAGCAGAAAGTTGATCTAAAATTTTCGCTGTATAATCTTCTATCTATAAAATTAATATTCTTCATAAGATTAAACACGTTGATAAGTATGTATATCATATTAAAAATAGATATTTTCTGTAAAATAAATGTAGCTTTTAGTATCCGATTACCGATGTACTGATGATTTATGTATACGAAAAGCAATGTTAGAAATTAAATATTTATTTCAATTTCAAATTAATTTTTACAAACCTGTAAATATTTTCGTTGATAGAAAAATCCCTCATCATTAGCGACAGATGCCCTTGGAATATGGCAAAGTATATTTAATAACAAAGACAAAGCAACTCTTCTATACTATGCTAAATATCTTACGTACTTAGCAAACTGTATATATATATATATATATATATATATATATATATATATATATATATATATATATATATATATAGCATAATGAGAAGCCACGTATACTTTCTTAATATGTATATATATATAGAAAAAGTTGAAATTAAAAAAAAATAATAATGTTTTATTTTATGAAAGTATTTATTTATTTATATATATATTTGATATTTCAGATTGCCCTCAATCTTTCACCAGAAATAACTGTTTGTTACAAATAAATTAAAATTACTGTTTGTTAGCAAGTAGCGTCCGTCGCGAGACGCGGACGTCACGTGATATAGAACGTCACTGTTCGAATATATCTGAAAATATCAAATATATATATAAATAAATAAATACTTTCATAAATAAAAACATTATTATTTTTTTAATTTGCAACTTTTATATATATATATATATATATATATATATATATATATATATATATATATATATATTTCTTAAGACATTTTTATGTTTATACGTTCTCTTTATAGAATATTTAAGTAAATTAACATTTACCGGCCTGAATGTCCGAGAAATTGTCATAGAAAATATACGTCTTCCGACAGGAATCGTACCTGTATCCTATACAGAACCGTCATATAGCCTGACGCGCTTTTACCGATTTCGCCACAGAGGAGCGTTTCGGTTAGCAAGGTCGATTTTACTGTTTTTAAACTACAATTTTCCATGATTTTCTCATGTACATTCATATCTTCTCGATGCGTATCCAAATGTAAACAGAATAACGTCCCATATTATGAAATGGACAAGTCCGACAATTATTTTAAGACATTTTTATGTTTATATGTTCTTTTTTTTCTGTCGGAAAGTAAAAGAAAAAAAAACAGCAACGGAACACTTGAATATTAAACCGAAGCTGAAGAAATATAAGCTCCAGAGGAAGTCATATCGAAAAGGAGGTGTCATATAGGAATAAAGTGTCGCTGCCGATATTTGAGCTTGAACATAGATCGCCAGAGATTGAACAATCCCATTATTGGATTAAGTGAATCATGTGACCATATAGGAAAAGCATATATGTAGGAAGTAGATGACGACTAACTATCGTTATTCCTATTCTATCCTCTATTAATATTCGGATCACTATTTCTACTCTATCCTCTATTACTATAGGACCGCTATTTCCTACTTTATTCAATAAACAATTTCTCTATTCGGATCACTATACGGATTAATATTCAAGCGAGTATTATCGGGCAAGTACTATAAGTGCGAGCGATACTCGAAGGCGTCTGACACCAGTATTTTTCAATGGCGTACTATAGTTGTATCTGCGATTATAATGTCTCTACTATACCGAGAATTACGAAAGTGACAACGAGTATTCGTTGACATCACAAAAGTGGCAATGAATGTTCGTTGACATCACAAAAACGGTAGATATAAAAAAGAATTACAAGTGTTTACCCACCGTTCAACTGTTGGCTGAATATTACGTCATTTTTCTCTGCCAGCCGTGAAGCGGTGGCCAGGGCTCAAAGGATTAATTTTTTAATTACATCTGGAAAGAAAACAGATATTTAAAGTTTAAAAAATGTAACTTGTTTAAGAGAAATGCCAATTTCTATTTATTTCCCCTTAGAGTTTGACTTTATTTCAGGGTTTATATTTTTCACTAATTTCTAACTGAACATTTATTTAATCTACAGGAGATTGTTCTCGTTCCACTGCACATGTCTAAGGATAATTCGTATAATTCTTATTTAATATTTCTCAGTTATTGTTCATTTCGTTTCCAGAGACTGATGTGACAATTACTATATCATCAAATTCGGCGAGCACATGAGGAAGGTTTGAGAACACAACGGCCGAAATCTTCTGATAACAGCAAAGATGAAAATAATGTAAACAGTAAATTTTACATTTTGATATTTACGACTTAAAATTTAAATAGTGATAAAATCAGCTTTTCTTTTTTTAAATTCATCGAAATGGCATATTAAATTTTCGCTTGTTTAATAATCTGGTATTCCACCGAAGAAATTGTTTCCAGAAAATTAGATTATTAATAAATTTTTGATGTAATTTTGAAGATTTCAAAAACTACCATTTACAAGGATTTTGAAGTGGAAATTTTGAAAATATTGCACATAAAGACATCAATAATTCCTGTTGTTTTTGTGGATTTACGTTTGGAAAAAATCTTATAAACTCATGTGAATTCCTAGTTGCTTATGTCTTGAGGAAATACAAATTGTTCTCACAAGCACAGCACACACACACACACACACACACACACACACACACACACACACACACACACACACACACACACACACACACACACACACACACACACACACAAACACAAGTAAAAGAAAATCACTTAATATGCGAATTTGTACAAACAGGATGCATGTGTTTTATTTTAAATCTCGGCTAATGACACCGGAAGCGATTGTGCTAAGCAGAAAGCCAAAGAAGACAGAAGTTTGCTCAGGAAGAGAGAAAACTTCTTCAAGGCGGGTATTTGCGAATACTTGGCGTGCATGAAAAAGTGTCAAAAGAACGAGGAACAAGATTGAACGAATTAGAATTTCGAAGAAGACATAAGATTGTCCAGGTTTTGGTGCTGTTTGGCCATGAAAGGGTAATAAGAAAGGTGTGGATATTTGAGGAGCGATCCTGCCAATCATTTCCAGCGATAAACACAAGACGTATGAATGCAATATGTAAATAAAGGTTATTTCATTAAGACGGATCAAAGTTAGCAGTAAATAAAGCAATGTTATTAGTGAAAAATTATTTATTTCTCTACTGGATCATGTTATTTATGTCATGGCAGTTATGTGTGAAAATTAATATCGCCCAAATATCCGCCAAATCTGAAAAGAAGAAAACAATTAGACGCTTGAACTTAATTCCCATTAAAATCGGTCCAATTTATTTCAGTTCCATTTATAACTAATTTACACAGTGCATAAAAAATGAATTGCAATATTTAATTTTGCAAATGGCGTGGTCATATATTCCAGAAGGGTAAGAAATTTGTCAATCCCATTAGATTTATTTTTGCAATAGCAAAAACTGATTTTTTAAAATCTTTAAAATTAAAGAATAATCAAATAAATCTTAAAAGAAATGAAAAAAAAACACTGTCTATCAGCATCCGATAATTACAAACTACTAAGACACACCGTTGTTATGGTAAAAAAAAGCAGTTTAGTTTATTGACGAAACATAATGAATCCTTTTATCATCAGAATGGAATATCTTATTTGTATGAAGTGAAGGCACCAAGAACAATAAACGCATAAGTCACATTTTGTTTTATATTATAAAGTAGTAGTAATACTAGTAGTAGTAATAGTAGTAGTAGTAGTAAAGAATAAAAATAATAATAATAATAAGAAGAATAAAAGTTAAACGCCCAGACAGTATTATTAGAGACGGCAAAGGAAAAAATATCACCTTATTGATATGGCAGTACTTGCAGACAACAATCTATATTTGAAGATATTCAAAAAGCTATCAAAATACAAGGATCTTGAAATCGAAATCTCAAAAATGTGGCACATGGGAACACCAACAATCCCTGTTGCAGTTGGAACATATCCTGTCGATTGGAAAATATTCCAATAGACTCAGTGAAGGGATCCTTGGAAGTCCATGTCTTAAAGAAATACAAAAATTATTCTCACAAGTACAACCCACACCTTAAGAAGGGCTTTATCTCTGTAAAATATGTGTTATTTTTGTTTTTGCTTTCTTTTTTAAGAGCTCTCTGGAAAATATCTTGATGACATTTCTGACATTAGGTCTCTGGGCACGACTCGGAATGGAATGTGTACACACCAGAAATCAAAGGAAATAACAACAACAATAATAATAATAATAATAATAACAATAATAATAATAATAATAATAATAATAATAAAAAAACCAGAAAGAAAAAACTTGCCTACTAATTGATATGGCTTGTCCAGCGGATTGTAACATAGCAACCAAGGAATTTGAAAAACTATCAAAATACAAAGACCTGGAAATTGAAATAGAAAAAATGTGGAAATTGAAAACAAGAATAATACCAGTGGTAATAGGTGCACTTGGAATTATAAAAAATGGAACAAAACAACACATTGAAAGAATCCTGGAAACCCCAGCTTAAGAGACATACAGAAAATTGTCTTATTAAGTACAGCACACACACTAAGGAGAACTTTGTCTATGTAACGCTAGCAACTTCATCGGAAAAAAAAAAAAAAAAAAAAAAAAAATTAACATGAAATGTATTATAACAACACACCACGACCTGCCTTAGGTCTTTCCGCAGACTTGGTAGGTAGTGTGTCCATAGCAGAAATCGAATGATGATGATGATGACAATGATAATAATAATAATAATAATAATAATAATAAAGAAGGAGAAGACGGGGAAGAAGGAGAAGACGAGGAAGAAGACGAAGAAGGAGAAGTATAAACAGCATTAAATTTTTACATTGGGTACAAATGCTCCACACTCTCCTGCAGAGTTACCTGTCACCTGTCGAAACTCAGTGCAATCCGTGCACATATCGAACCACGAAAATGCAACTATCAACATAAGGCAAATATTAATGGCTGGTACGAAAATAATCTACAGCCAATGACGTAAGGAAAGGCTCAAAACAAAAGAAGCCATTATTGCACAAAATAATGGGCCTATGTTGAATAAAATATCATTCATCACAAGAGGCGGTATCCTGAAATGCTTATTATATATTTAATGTGCATATATGTAACAAATTCTTTTTGGTGCAGCTTCGGTCACAATAACTGCTACACATAACATCAACGGAGACTATTTCAAACTTCCAGCTTTCAAATTTATACCAGGATGTCGACAAAGGATTTATGTCTCTCATAAAAACCACATCAGATCTTGAAAATGACAGAGACAGTTCAAAATACATGAAAAACAAATCGAAAAAAAATGCCTACATGAATTTGGAACTTTTCGAAAATTGTCAAAATACAATAGAAATTTAAACAGATTGACACTGATGGTTCTTTTAACCAAATTAGTTTGGTTGAATACTCCCTGCCTAAATATACCTTATTTATCTTCCTAGAATGAGAACAATCTACACCGCCAGGATGAACCAATGCTTGAGTTTGAAATTCGTTGAAGTTTACCCGAGTCGACAGACAGCTGAAGAAACCTGACCAGGGGTCAATGGTCAGAATCTTGTGATAATAGCAGGATGTGAATAAAACCTTATTCCAGAAATTCGGACATAAAAGCGCATCTCTGCTTGAACCTTCACTACTTATTACCGATTTCACGTGAATTAGTAATTATAAAATAAGTATTAGTAATTATAGCAAATTAGTAACTTTAAATTATATTTACATTAGATTATATTAAATATTATCAACTTATATTGAACAATTAATTAATTACTTATATTAAATATCAAATTAAATATTAATAATTAATTCATAATTTATTAATTTATATTATTAATAATATTAATTAATTATTATAATATTATTATAAATTATTGTTAATTAATTTAATATTATGTCAATCTTTGTTAATTTTATAATTTATTAATTATTAATTCATAATCTATTTAATTAATAATGGATTAGTAATTAATAATTAATTAATAATTAATATTTATATATAATATTAAATTATATTAAATATTATGTAATTATGTTAAATAATTAAGTAATTATATTAATAAATATATTACATATTAAATTATATTAAAAATTAAATTTAAATTATAGTAAATTATTGAAGTACTTATAATAAATTAGTAATTATAAAATAAGCATAATTATTGTAATGATTTGCAGTTTTGCATTTCTTTTTTTTTTCTTTCTGTTTTACGTTAATATTCCATTCTTTTGTATTTGCACATCTTTTCACCATGAAAGAAACGTAGAGGTTCGTTAAATAAAAACTATCTAAAAATCTATTCGTGGATATGGATTTCAATTATGAATGTTTAATAAATTTGGCTCCCACGGATGATCTATTAATAATGAACCACATCACTTTTAAAGCTATTAGTTAAAAATGATGAACGGGACAAGAGAAGTGAAAATATAGTAATTTTCATGTTCCATACTTTTTCTCTTTTCTTTCTGTACAGTTTCTGAAAACTATTTACAGTTTTTTTTTTTTTTATATATTTTTTACAAGGACTTCAAATGTTTTTCCTGCTCAGAAATTCGAAACCGGATAGAAGACAAATATTAACATCATTTCTAACAATATATATATATATATATATTATATATATATATATATATATATATATATATATATATATATATATATATATATATATATATTAGTTGTTTTTGGCACAAAGAAGTTTCTCACGAGCTATGAAACTTACTAATGGAAGAGCCCACCATGCATATATATATATATATATATATATATATATGTGTGTGTGTGTGTGTGTGTGTGTGTGTGTGTGTGAGTGCGTGTGTGTGTGTGTGTGTAAAAATATATAGAAAATAGGAAAGAACTCGTTAGGTAAATAATCCAAAGTTCTTTAGTATTTTTGTTATTATTTAAAAACAAAACAGTGCCCGATACAAAAGAGGAGCCTAAATATAATTATTTATTTAAAAAATATGATTCCATCGCTACATAAGAGTTCTCATGTTTCGAAACAAGAGGTGAAACTTTCAATATAATTATTTGAATTAAATTTAATACTTTGGTACTTTAATTCAATTTAATGTAAGCGATGGAATCATATTTTTAATATATATATATATATATATATATATATATATATATATATATATATATATATATATATATATTGTCGGCTCTCCTGACCTGAGGGTCAACAACTCAGTTGTAGGAACCGGCAACCAGACAGGAGGTATATTTGAGAGCTATTTTTCACCTTGTATATAAAAAAAGTTCAAATGGATGTAATTCTCAGAAATAATTTTGCATATTTACAATTTTGTAATATCATCTGTTCTGTTATTCTAGCAATTATATTTATTTTTGCAAAAAATACAAAATAAGGCAAAAAGGGGGAAGATTGATAAGATTGGTCTTCATCTGTCTTATTTCAAAACTTAGCTATCCGCACACACTTGGCAAAAAATACCACAGTATTTCTTATGAAAAAACATCACATTCTTACTAAATTCACATTACATTCACCATATTAACTCAGATTTTCTATGAAGTCCTACATCGTCCCCACATGTACAATTTATCTGTGAATGTGGGGGCAATACCTATAGCATGTGTCGTCTCTTTTCTATCCCAGTGTTGACTTTAAGATGTTGCTAAAAGTTCAAGATAAGCTGAGGTAAAATTTTTATCAACATAAAATTCACTCTCGTCGCGTCTTCCATATCCCTACTCTCATTACGTTTAGTAAGCAAAAGAACACATAGTGCTCAGCCTTAGTCAACCGCCGTACTGGCTTCGAGGGGAAAGAGTCGCAAGCTAACAGACTTATTGTGACACGTCTTGGCTCCTGTCATCGTCTCGTACCCGAAGATCTCATTGTCTACTTCTTCAATATCGGCTCTACTCGACAAAAGAAATGAAACGTCGTCAGCATAGTAGAATACTTGGTTGAGGTGGTAACACCGGATTCTTCTTTGATCGGCAAAGGAAAGGCTCTAAAGGAAAACCGTAAAGCCAAATCGAAAGTTGACAACACTGACAAACGGAGCGAGACAATACGAAATATTCCGATCTTGCAGCAAACGACCTAACATTGGATGTTAATATATCTCACCACTTATTCCGAAACACAACACCCACCTTAATTCCCGCTGAATTAATTGCAGCAGTTATTACTAGAAATGTCTCTCACCAAATAATGGTGCCTTCAGTTTTTATTTACGAGCCATTCTGACCTTTGTCTTATCTAAGTTTACAGAAACCCGGTCGAACCTATGACCTGTGTAAACTATCGAATGAAAACATTGGGCAACCTACTTCAACTCGCTTAACAAGGAATCGGTCGAGGTAGCTATAACGAACCACCGAAGCGAAACTGCTATTAGATCACACTACATCCCGGTGTTCATTACGGTTCTTATCTACAAGATCAAACTTGTCGACAAATTCCCGAAATGGCTTCATATTCGGTTTGTTAGTACACGATCTTTCGTATATACGATCTAAATCGGGGTCAAGGACTGCATTCCAATTCCCCACTAAAGTTACCCGAAGAGATGTCGTAAAATAAGGTCCGACCCACAGAAACAAATCAGACCGCTACGCACAACCACTGGACTCATAAACCCCAGTAAGCGAAGTACGTTATTGTTTATCCAGTACGTAAAGCCTGCACGTCTGATATGCGAAGACAAGAGCACACGCCGCATTTAAAGACTTGCTAACCAGACACAAAACAACTTACGAGCTTCTATCAAAATATGCCGAATAGAGCACAAATCTCTTAAAATGTATTCCCGATCGCGACTTAAAAAACGGGTCTCCTGTAAATAACATCCATCCACCCCGAGACGTTGAAGATCAAGAACCTAGCCCCGCCTAACCCTGCGAGATTCCGAAATCAGGCGCAAGGCATTCAAACTAGCTAACCAGAGAAACATGGTCAGTTCGATTAGTTTTGGGAACCTGACGTTAGTATTGACATTGGTGTCCTTTTCGAATGTCTGGGATCGGTTTCTTGGCATCGGTAATTTGGATGGGATCCTCCACGTCATTATCTCCATATTTAATCGACAACAGGAATTTTAATTCCTTAACTCCTTCCCTAAATTGTAAGACATGTAAGATGCCTCTAGAGAAATTTTGCCTCTAGAGAAATTCGTCTTTGCTTCTTGGAAGGCAGAGTTGTTTCTTGGTAATTTTTTTTTTTGCCGCTTTTGCGAAGCGAAAGACAGGGAGTTGGACTAGGCGTATGCAACGTAATTTTTTTTCTGTAAAGACTACTGAGGGGGATGATTTTACAAGAGTATGTTTGTATTGATTAAGGTTAGGGCAATGATTTGCGAACAGCACAGGGATGGGTTTTATAGATCTTGGCCTCGAAGTTGACTGTATTTTTCCGGTTTCTTATATCCTTGGTCATATTTCTTCTGTAGCTCCTGAAATAACATCGTATTTAAGGCTGTGACGTCGCCCAGAACGGTGGTAAAGTGAGTAGGTTTGTATTTCCCTTTAGTACTGGTACATTCAGGGCCCCGTTGTGTGAAGCTTCCCAAATGGCCCAGCTAATCATCCTTTTCTTTCTCTGCAACTGTAGAGGGAAATGTGGGCTGTAAACGTGGCAAAACCGAGGGTTTGATCACTCACATCAGGCCCGCTACATCCAGAGAAGACAGAAGAGGGCTTCGCGTCCCAGCATGATATCAAATCACCCGTTCTGGTTATCACAGGTCGTAACTAGGATCTGTCTGAACTGTGAAGGGTACAGAATACCGATACCTTGACATTACGCCTGCCCTCGTACACGGTTCAAATGGTTTTGTGATTAGCTCAGTCCTCTGTTGTAGGTAGCCACATGAAAAAAAAAAACAAAAAAAAACGCTGACTTAATGATACTTTCATGGTAACCCCCAGGTACTCTAGTGACTCAATCAGTGAGTCTTTCGAAGAGCAACAAATTTTGCGCGTTCGCTTCTCCAAGACAAAGACGGGCACAATTCTTCTTTCAACTTTCTTCAATTCATGGGATTCTTTCAAAAATACACCTTTCGTAATGTGAGCGTAAATCTTGGCCCAATCCAAAACTCTGTGATGTTGATTTAGGGGATTACTTCCAACAAGATTCTCCAGTCTTACTGTTGTTAAAAAGCTTCTCCTTATTTTGACTTGTTTGGTTTCCCATAGTTTGTTCGGCGTTTTCAACCTCTATACTTATCTTTATCTTTTCCGAAGTTCTTTTCAACATTCAGGATTTCCTCAGGCTTTGTTTGTGTGTGTATTTTAATAAATAAAAAAGAAAGTGAAAAGAGAAAATTTAAAATAAAATTAAGATAAAAAAAAATTACATAAAGTTGTTCCACAAAAGGAAGAAATAAAAGAAGTTAACAATACAAACAAAAGATAAAACAATTAACAGAATGAATGCAAAAGAAACGTACAGCTTCAAAGGCTGGTTTTACCAGCAGAAGGGGAAATGAATAAAAATTAAACGCAAATGTTTATCTAAATAATTATACGAGTAAAATAAAAGGATTTTAAATGAAAAAGCTGTAATATAAAAATAAAGCAAGTGCAAAAAATAAAAATAGAACGTTTGAAAAGACAATTAAAACAAACGTGTAACAAGAAAAAAAATATTTTCGCCGAACAAATGAATCGCAAAAAAAAAAAAAATAGAAATATAAACAGTAAACGATTAAAGACACGAGAGAAACAAATACAAAATATCGAATACGCGATAAGAGAATATAATGAAAGATGAGCAAATATAAAATAGTCTAGGGCAAATGAAAATTAAGTATATGTATACAGCTGAGGGGTTGAAAATGAAAAGTAAACTGAAAAGGAAGAATTGAAAAATACACAACAGAAACAATAATTAGTCATATAAACAGAATAGAGTCAAAACTTGGGAAAATATGTTGTCCAAAGTTACAAATCAACAGGTGTAAGAAAGAAATAAATAAATAAACAACACTAGTCGGACAAAACATGTTACGCACGAGACGTAACTTCAATTGGTCTGAAAGAAAAAAAAAAAACTTCTGAGACGTAGAAGTTCTTCCCATATAACGTGTGACGTCGTCTCCTGGTCGCAGCGCCAACTGTGACGTCCTATCCTGGTCTACCACGGCACCAACTGTGACGTCCTTGCCGCGGCGCCAGCTGTTCGCTCCTCGCTGCTCCGTTCGGGTGTCGCCGCTCCAAACGTGACGTCCGCCTGTCGCGTCAGTCGTGTTGTCTCGTCATGTGACGACCAACTGGCTTGGTATCGGTTGCGGCACCCAAATGTGACGTTCTAACCTTTTGGTGATTCGGGTGGGAATCTGGTTAGATTTGATATCAGCCTCGTCGTTCCCAACTCGCTTCCAACGCCTGATTACCAAAGTAACTGCATTGATCTCCAGTCTGCCCACCCACGTTGTGAATTGATCTTAGGCAGACGAGATCAATCAGTAGTTGGGGCCGTAATGTAAATCGGGTTCAACGAGGGTGACACCACACAAATATGCATAAAAGAAAATAAAATGAAAACTCAATAGTTCAAGATATCAAAGAAAAAGATAACAAACTTTATGTCTAGTTGTTCGATACATAGTACTGCATCTATCTCCCGACCCGTTCTATGGATTGTGACACGTTGTTTTCCGTTAGGCGAGTTTTAACGCTTCAAGTTGTTTGCTCTTTAAGAAATTGGTTTTTCGGTGTGTCTTCGGACGAAAGTCGAAAAAAAAAAACTTATTTTGGTGGTCTGGATCTAAGTCGCTCTTCAAAATAATTGTTCTTGGATTGAAAAGGAGTCCGGAATTTGCGTGAATCTTTCAAGTCAGCTATCTGCGAGGCGGAAGTCTCTCGAACCGAACTGGAACTCAACTCAAACTCAACTGATTTCTGCTTGCTGCGGCTTCGCTTATATGGACGCCGAACAAAACCGGGGTGGGTTTGTCGGCGTCGGGGGTTCCTCGATAATTCTAATTACATATCCACCTCTCTGGTTAGGAATTTCCCCTTTTTTCCATTTTTGGGAGCCTGTTCTTACTCCCACCTTCTCACCATACTTCAGAGGGGCGTGAGCTGCTCTCCCCACTTCTTCGTAGCAGCTTCTCATACCTATCCTCTGGATGGGCGGTGACAGCTTCCTTCGTGCGTCACGTGATCACCACTCGACCAATGATGTCTTAGTCGGGCGTGGACGAATCCGCGGCTTTGTTTCAGGAAAAAAAATATCTTGCTTAACTAAAAAAAAAAATATCTTTTCTTTTCCTTTTCTTCCTCTTAATCGCAGTTATCATTTTCTCTAGCCGCAAACAGGACAAGATGGTGGTCATAACTCTTGTTCTACACCTGGACTTCGTCAGTACTTATCGCTAATTATCAGAATGGGTGATCTTTTTAACACGGCCAAACGTCGCCCCGAAAAGAACATTTCTAACTTCCCATTCAATTCCTTTCGGTACACATTTCTGATAACATAATTTTATCATCGCAGGCTAAAGATGTTCCGTCGAAAGAAATCGGTCAGTGGACACATCGTGTGCGGCTTTTAATTTTTCATATCTATCCAAAGCCCTTTGGTCCACCAGTTTTCCGTCACTTATCGAAATAACATTTTCATTTGGATTTTTCTTTGGCCAGTCGGCCAGCAGTTTGTTTACGTATTCCAGATAACACAGCCGTCGCCAAAACACACCCGATTCCTTTATCCACTCAGAATTTCCCTGTCATTGTAATGACACTCTTTCGACATTTGTTACTTATCAAAATATCCTTTAACCATTGTCTCTTAGCCGTGGTGTTCTGCTTATCCATGTTTTGGGTCTCGCCTCTTTTTTTTTCTTCTTTTCTTTCTTTTCTTTTTCTGCCTCGTTAAATGGTGCCACAACGCGTGACGACTGACTTATTAATAGTCCCACGAGACACTATTCAAAGTAGGGCAAGTTCATTTTGCCTATGTCAAAACAATACCGGGAAACGAAGAGGGTTTATGCCTTTCATTGATTTGTGATTTTCCGAAATATATTACGCGATTTTGTCTGCTACCCTCGAACAATCACTCCATTTGTTTCTTTTTATTCTACATGAAACTTTGCTTAATACTGGATCCTTGTAAGTTTTCAAATGCAAGACTATCTAAGAGTAATTCATCTATTTCAATCCAGTGCAATAATTAATCTTCTGAATTGTCTAATCTTTCTTATGTTCATTGTTGAACTTTAGACTTGATAGAGCATCTACATGTGGAATAATATTTCCTTTCAGATATTTGATTTCGAGGTCAAAGGCCATGAGTATTATGGGCGATCTTAAAATTCTAGAAGATATAACTTTAGTTAACTCTTTCTTGGGGATAAAAATAAACTCTAAAGATTTGTAGTCAGATTCAAAGAGAAACTTTTTGCCAAATAAAATCTGGCGAGCGCTAAGTGGGCTCCATACGACTGCTAGCGATTCTTTTCCAATATTTGAATAGTTAGCGACGGCTGATGTTATTCTTCTTGAAAGGTACATTATAGGATGGCCTTGTTGAGGCAAAATCGTTCATACGCCAAGCTCACTTGCGTCCATAGTTTCCTTTTCTTCGATTTATACTTCCATTTTGCAATCCCCACATATCCGTACAACGTAACGTTTCGATGAAAGAAAAAAAAAACAAAACTTTTCTTTAATTTGACTTTTCCCATTCGTTCCCAGAAATTTATTGTGATTAGTTATCTGCTTGTATAGAGAAAGTTATAACATTCAATTAATTTTTTCACTGGAACTTTTCTCTTGATGTCTTTGTATCACATGTACAGCTGTATTTTCGTGAAGTAGGTGTGGGGAGTAAATTTTCGTTAAGAGTCTAGAATCGGAACCATAAAACAAAAGCCATAATTTGCATGTGCAAGATTTGAAAGAAGTGACTATACACAGTCAAAGCGAACAAAACACGCTGGCTAGTTTAGTAGGCGAGGTGCCTCATTTACATATGAAGTCAGAAAGACTATAAGTAGCTGCAGCTGTTACCCATGAGGCAGCTGAGTGCATACTACTTCCCGTGCGTCAGTAACACTACACAACACTAGCGTTGCCGATATCTAACAAACCGAACGAACAATTATCACTTGATAATTCTGAGTACGCACAAGAGTGGCTTAGGATAATAGCAGCTAAAACGAAAACAAAAAAAAACAAACTAAATGGTGGAGGATAGAAGTTTGGGGATATGTCAACTAATACTGAAAAACATAACACTTAAGAAAAGCCTTGTCCAATTTAATAAGTTCGACGGATCTGTGATAAAAACTTTCGGCTATTTTGAAGCCCATGTTGAACTAAAAAAATAAGTCTGACGTATAACCAATTATCGTAGCAAACTGTAAAAAGAAACAAGGGCTACTAGGAAATATGGTGTATTGAACATACATTCTACAAAATTAGTAAATAAAATTCAGACCAAAGAAATCGGAATGTTAAAAAAAACAAAGTTAAGATTAAAGGAAAATATATCTTTTTCATATTTTTGCCAGTGCAACTATGACCAATATTTGTGGAAAAAGTAAAAAAAAAAATTACTTGAACAAGATCTACTTAAACGAGTTCCGCCAGGAGGGAGTAAATATACCTCCCGTTAGTAATTTAAAAAAAAGAAGGATGGGGATCTGCGTATTTGTGGTGACTACATATTTAAACCACAAAATATGTACAAACTTATATCCTATCCCCCATGTAAATTTATATTTGAACTCCATTACAAGTATGAAAACATTCTCTAAAACTGATCTAAAGTCGGCATACCACCAAATACCTATCCAAGGAGACTTTAAAGACGTCAAAGCGATAAACACGCCAATAGGTTTATTAAGATGGAAAAAAAAGTGTTGTATGGAATTAAAACCGCATCTGTGATTTTTCAAAGGGCAATAGAACAAGTTATTTGTAGTGATATAAAAATACAATATGCTATAAGGATGATATTTGTGTTGGTGCTATTAAAAACGATGAACTGAAATAGAAAATCATTACTGTTTTGAATAAGTTCAAAAATGATAGGTTAATAATTAACTAAAAAAGTGGGCACAGCACTAAAATATATAATTTTGGGATATTCCATATCTAACGAAGGTATATGCCCAGATATTAACTAATCGTTAATTAACAAATTATTATTAGTTGAAGTCCCTAAGAACAAAATATTAATAGTTGAAGTCCCTAAGAACAAAAAAGAATTGGAATCTTTATTAGGAATTGTAAATTTCTCAGGTGATATGTAAATCTATATTCTGATTTGAGAGAACCTTTTGTTAATATAATAAAAAAGAATGGGAAATTTATTTGGACAAAAAAAACAAAAAGTGTCACTTGAAAATCTAAAAACACTTCCGGCAAGTACCACTAGTAAAAATATTCGAATCTATAATAAAAGCAATGGTAACAGATCCAAGTGTTCATAGTCGTCATATTACGTATCTTCCGAGACAATTGTCAAAAGCCGGATCTAACTATTCAAATATTAAGAAAGATGCGTTGGTTATAATATGGACGGAAAATAGAGCCCGTCACTTGCTTATTGGAAAAACTTCCTAATAAGGTCCGAGCATAGACCTTTAGAATTCACATTTAATCCAAGGAAGGAAAGATAAAGTCTTCTAGAATTCTAAGATGGGCCTTAAGGTTAACGGCGTTTGACTTTGATATTGAGATCTTGAAAAGCAATACCATTACCCATGCAGACGCTTTGTTCAGAGTGAGGTTTATTATTTTGAAAGTGATTAAGAGGCGGTAAAATTTGAAGATATTTTCTTACGCTGGATCAAAACTGATATTTTGTCGAGATAGCTGTATATACGAAACGAGATCCCATATTTAACATATATATTGTTCAGGATAAAAAAAAAGGAGTAGAATAATTGCTCACGGAGAGAAAAGCGTTTTAAAGAGGTTAAACATAAGTTAACCGTAGAAAATGCAAAGGAGAAAAATTATAAAAAATGTGTGGATAACGACGTTCATTGCGGAATAACGTCTACGCAAAGGAGATTAAGTTTAGAAATATGGCGGCCAGGTTATTCTAATGATGTAGTAGAATACAGAAAAAGGTTTAAAACGTATTGAAAGAAGAAAAAACTCAAGAAGACAGACAAAAAGACATACATGGCCTAAATAATCCCAACCTTGGGACAGAGTACACATAGATCATGTTAATGGAGTGGGATTATTACTAATACTGGTAGATGCATATTCAAGCTAGAAGTATCACAGGTCTCCAGCGAACGAAAGTAAACCTGAAACAAGTATTAATTTACAAGAAATGGAATTCCAAAAACGCTATCTGACAACACCCCAGAGATTTGTGACGAGTAATTATGACAATGGGTGAACAAAATTAGATTCAAAGCATATAAATCCCTGAGTAGCAGCTGCAATCAAACGGATTGGCAGAAAGGATGGTGCAAACTATAATAAAATGGGTTGGAAATATGTTTACAACGGAAAGAAATGATAGAAACATTTCATCTTAGATTGCTAAACTATACAACAATACCACATGCTAGAAGATCGAGAAAACCTGTCCTTCCTCATGGGTTGATAAATTAGAGCTCTATGGACCATATCTTATGGTGCCAAGGAAAAACTGTGGTATAAAAATAATAGTGAATCTAATGTACAGGAGGTAAGATTCATAATTCAAAGTGGACGGACCACTATGATAATAGAAACAAATAGAAATTGGATCTTGGCGCATGCAAAGTTGGATCGCAACACGAAAGAGATGAAGAAATGTTTATTGAGCCTGAAAGTAATACAGGCGAAAGGGTCATATGAATGCAAGACAAACTAGACAGTGTAACAGAGATTAATATAGACTTTGAAGAAGAACCAGGACGATCATTGGTGTAATAATCCCATGAAAAAAGATCAGGATCTCCAATATCTAGAAAATCTATTCGGATGAAATATAGCGAGGAGACAAAAACTCCCAGAAAAAATACCAGGGAAAATAAGCGGGTAAAACCTCTTCGGTGCAGGGAGATGAGGTGATTTATTTACATAAGTTATTATACATGAAGCAATCCATTGTTTACTACTTCCCTTTTCCCGGATGTGTGTTACTATTTCAACAAAAAAGTGTTGATATAATTGAAGGTCCAGAGAAAATAGTGGAGATTGACGAAAAAAATAAAAATATAAACGCGACTGAATGTCACATCAAAAATGGTTCTTTGGGGTAATTCAAAGAAATTCTGAAGAATTTAATTACTTTGTAGAATCTGGTAATAGAGAAGAGCTGGCTTTATCTAAAACGTTTTCTCAGAGGAAAAGTAACCAACAGGCATTCTCATGAATGGAAATATATATCTGAATATATATTTCGAAAAAATCGAATAATTTATTTGAAAACATATTAAAAAGAATGAACGATATATATAAATTTAATCTCGCGAATTATGGTCCCTAATTTATGACCCCAATTCTAGGCTTTTACCAAATGTTCTACTCTTTCAATTTTCCTTTTATATTCGCGCACAGACCGGAAATTCTTTTTCTATTCCCAATTAGAGCATACTTGTCCTGAAGCTGGACATTTTTCATGTCGCGTGAGTGTCTTTTTTTCACAGAATTTGTATAGCGCAGGGCAAGTCTATGTGATGTATATTTCGTCATTACTTTTGGATGTATTCCTTCTCTCAGCCAACTCTAATTATTGCAGAAAATCGGTAGATTCATCCAAGGATATTTTAGGCAGTTTTTAACCGTTGTAAGATTTTGTTTTTGTATGAAGCAACGCACATACCTTCAGTTAATCTCAGATATATCAACTCATCTTCAATGTTCATCTCTCCAGAGTCAAGTTTTTAAAACTCACAAAATCTGGAAGCCTCTCGTAGATTGTATACATACGGTATTATTGTTTTTTTTTATTGTATTATTGGCTTTTTGTGCCATAGACCATGGAGCAGGTTGTTGGCATATTATAAAAAAGTGTTCTGGATGTAGATGGGCATTACTTTGAGAAATAATGGTATGTAAAAACTGCTGCATACCTTTTTTCCTCTAATAAAGAAAAAACAGGAGGGTCTTCTTTGTTTTTTATTTCTTCTTGGTTCTTTCGTATCAAGTACTTTATTAATATTTCTGAAAATATTTCTGTTTAATTAATCATGTTTCTTTCTTTTGTTTTAATAAATTCACCCCAAGCCAGGCGAGAATACCACTAGTACACAGGGTCTTGCAGAGAGTGAAATATTGTGTATAGGGGTATTGGCGGGATTCAAGACGACAGAAGTTGGCGACTGACATTGCATTTAAATTTTTGGATGTTGTAATTATCAGAAAAGCGTGTAAACTGGTGGGTGTTCCACTGTCGGAAGGTGCGAGAAAAGAAACTGTTGGAGTAGAAGTGGGGTTACATTTAACTATTTCAACTATAAAAGTGTGGGAGCTAGATGCCACTCTAGTAGCAGGTTTAAATTCATGTAGTGGTGGCTTCAGGAGAAGAAAAACATATGTGAACAATAGCCATGAAAATATTTTTAGAAAAGACAGAAGGAAGCCATGTCACGTCGGCGAGAAAGTGACTAAAGTCGAGACGCCAAGGTAGGATTTGTTACACTGCATATCCTTCTTTGGATTTTGTCAAGAATCTCGAGATGAATAGCAGGAGAACCAGACCAGAAATGGCCACTGTATTTAATGCACGGCAGAATGGTAGATTTTTAAATGTGCAAGATAGACTCTAACGGGAAAAGCTTTATGGCAAAACGCAATGAAACAAATTACCTTGCAGTAAATGCAGCTATTGTTTCAATGTTGTTGCTACACGTCAAGTCGGTTGAAAACGTGTGGCCAATAAGGCCCAACGATGCGATCTTCAAGATTCGAGCATCAGCCATGCTAATGGTGGTCAGGGAAGCTTCTCTATGGTGGTTAAATGAGAGCGGGTTAGTTTTCGGGGTATTCAAAATTTGCAAACAATTTTCTACCCCGATTAACCACTTATTGTAGGAACTTTTCAAGAGCAGCGGCCAGGTTAACTTTTTCGGAAAAATAGAAGCCTGTTGTAATCAGATGTGTCTCTTTGTCACAACAGGGAGAAGACATTCCTTTGGGCTAGAGCACCCTAGCATATGGGTGAGAACTAAGGACATGAACCCGGTTTAACTTTGTATTTTCTTGCTGGAATGAAAGCATGTTTCCACCCAGGAGACCACAGACGCGTATTTCTAAACAGGATGATGGAAAACTTCCAAGGGACGTCACGAAAAAAATCACGGAACAAGCCCCAGTCTGTTCGTTGATAACAGAAAGATCTTCTGTTGGTAGGTTCTTGGCTGGTGAAGGAGTGGAAGTAGATGTTTTCAGGCACGACCGCATGATCAGAGTTGCCAAGAAGGCAGAGCCGCGTAGTGCGACATGATTCAGTGATAGAGGTAAAAAAGAGAAACACGTCCGTCAGGATTATAGGGGAAACAAGAGGGTAAGTCCACTACTGGCATGAGAGATTAAGTGATTGAGAAGTTACCAGTTCGAATGCCAGCAAGGTATAGTGGGCACTAAATGCACCCAACACAACAGGCGTAGGGAGATAACCTTACCTATATTATCGGAAATACTAGCTGGCACACAACAGTTTTGAGAGGAGGGGGAACGGTACAGAAAGAAGAGATAGCTGTGTTAAGTAGAGAGAAACGGAGGCATGTAAGAATGGTCTACATGTTCAAGAAAGTGTTCCCTAGCCAGTGGGAAATATTCGCGGACATAAAATCCTTTCTGTGTATGTAGACATTCGGTTCCTTTCTAAGAAGAGGAAGGTAGCCAGAAATCGAGAAATCAGAACAGGGGATTGGAGAATTAAGATTAATTTTAAAGAGAGCTAAGATATCCGGAGAATTTTTGAAGAGGAATGGTTCCACACCACAGAAGTTGGTACGAAAAGTTATGCTTAAATCCAGATTATTGGATTTATTTAATATAAGAATTAATTTGATATTAATCTGATGAATCAATTATAATGATACATCGAACTTCCTATGGACACATGCTTATATATTTTGTTTCTGCAATTATAAGCCCCTGTCTAACAGACTTTTCTGAATTATTTTTTTTTTATTTCAGTTCACCCTTTAAATACTTTTCGATTTTCAGTTCGTTTATTTCTTTCTATCATATTTCGCTGTCTTCGATTTGAATTTTCCCTTGAGGCATTACACTTCTAGAATACTAAATTCTTTAATTAATGGTTTATCACAGAGATTTTGTGGCACTGGTCTGTGTGAAATATCAGAATAAAACGCATTGAACAGAAATAAACATTTAACTTTTCTTGATTTTGTGAAAATTGTTATTTTAATTTATTTTTCGTTATGACTTTTTAGAAATATTCTATGCTTTATTGTTTATGGGTTTGTTGATTCTCTGCTCATATATATATATATATATATACTTTAGTAATATTTAAATATAAAATTTTAAAAATCGCAATATACTTGATGTGATAATAATTCTACAAACTGTAAGGGATTCTAATTACATTTAATTGTTCTTGAAAGAATTATAGTATAAATTAAAATTAAAAGTAAAAATATTTCAAATCGTAGTTAAATAAAAAGTATTCTTACCTAAACACCCCCCAAAAGAAATCTTTAAATATACGAAGAAAAAAATGCCGTAAGAATTTTAGCGCTTAACAATATAAATTTAAAAAAAAATCTAGACGACACGCTTTTAACGGATGTTAGATTTCATTGAAAAATACATCCCTACCCACTACCAAAAATTGCAATAACTGATACATTAAAATATAGACATATTGAACACCTAGACACCCCTGTCTAGAAAAATAGATTTATCTGTAACCTTGGAAACATGAATTTTGTTTTAGCTGTGTATTTAAAACCCAGTAATTTTAAAAGTCACTCCAAAATTCGCTTGAGGATGAAATGGAACTAATGTCTTCCATTTAATTGCAAAATTAAATTCGGGGCTTTTAGCTTCTATTTTTGAAACATGGTTAGAACTGTGTAGCGAAAATAAAACATATTTTAAATCAATTATTTTATAATATTAATGCTCTGTAAATTTACATCGAGCACTATTTTGTAAAAATAAAAATATCTATAAGAACACAGGATTATATATCTTACTGTTCTTTCTTTATATATATATATATATATATATATATATATATATATATATATATATATATATATATATATATATATATATATATATATATATATATATATATATATATATTTATGTACATGTTTATAGTTTATTTAAGTTTTTGTTTAATTTCTTTATTTTTCGAATCTAATAGGAAATTTTTGAACATCTTACTTTATATTGTTTTTTTTTATTATTATCTTTAATCCAGAGTTGTTTCGTTTATATCAAATTTCTTTTCATTTTGCCGATTTCTAGTGTAACAATTTAAGTTCTTTTTCTTTTAACCGAGGAAGTGAAAGCAAAGAAGTTTTACTAAAGATCAGAAGATGGCGGAAATGTATTTTGAGTTAACACAAGGAGACACGCCCCCTTCAGAGATGCGCGGAAGTGATGCGCACAATAAAACAGGTGGTGGTACTGAGCAGAAAGCAGCTGAAAAAGACTTGGACAAACGGTATCCTAGCAACGGACTCGTTTTTGCATACAAAAATACCGTTAGAAAAAGACCTGATACAGGGTACATATATGCACCGTCTGACACACACGCACACCGGTACATGCACATAAACACACACATGAATATATACTTATCCACTTGATGTTAGAAGCTTCTCTATATTGTTAGAATTTCTACCGTGAGGAGGACTGTATTTCATATCAACCAGTATAGGTTTGTATTAGTTTTTGAGTAGATTTTTTTTGCTACAAAATCATTTAGTAACCATCTACCCCGAGTGGCTCACAAATATGCTGTTGTATATGGTGAACAAATGTCCCTCCAGGTACTGATTGTGGCGAGGGGTATGAATGAAGTAAAGATTATAGGTATAAGGAAGATATATAACGATTGACACTTGTAAACCTTAATATTTTATACTTCATGGAAATATGTTAACGGAATACGAGGCCAATGAGTCACTCAGAGGGTTACTTGGGTATGATGCTGTGTGAGTGGTAACAGTCAGAGATAAGCTTTGCAGTTTTTGAACATTAATGGGAAATATAAAACTTATCGTGAGACTTGAACAGGATAAGATTAAAATGGTCGGGAAGCATCTTCTCCTGAGTCGATTCCACAAGGTAACAGTTCATGAGAAGAAGCTGTTCGAGTGGATCTTGCTTCCAACTAATGTGATACGAAGTTTATGACGGTGGTTAGCATCAGTGTAGGTGGCAAGACAGGCCCTAGCCGGAAATGTCACTTTCTCAACCGTGCCCCTTAAGTGTCCCGCGAAACATTGTCACGGCATATATATATATATATATATATATATATATATATATATATATATATGTATGTGTGTGTGTGTGTGTGTGTGTGTGTGTGTGTGTGTCTGTGTGTGTGTGAGTAATAATGGTACAACGTTAGTATTTGAATAAATGAATAAGTATTAAACTTCTTTTTCAAATAATTCTTTTCACTATTCTTCGATGATGTTATTTTAATTACTTTGGCTTACTATTATCTTTTAAAGTATTTTTTTTAAATAATTGAATAGAAACATTGAAATAAAGTAAGTTCATATTTGTGGGTGCATTTTTTAAAATTCTATGATTTTATTTCATAACACTTAAATGTGAAATTTTTGCTAAATGTGCCGTTGCTTAAAAAAACCCCTCAGACCTACACATTTTCTAGGTGAGAGGAGTTGGGTCGTTATTAATAGCCAATGAAATAAATTATAACTATGGAATATTGGTGTTCTAGCCACACACACACACGTGTGTGTGTGTATATGTGTGAGTATGTATATCTGTGTGTGAAGGGTGCATCATATTGACTATATCTGTAAAATGACAATATGTATAAGACAAAAGATATATATATATATATATATATATATATATATATATATATATATATATATATATATATATATAATATTGTATTTGAGTGTATGTGAGATATTCCATGTGTATAAAGATTTTGCAGAATGTTACCTAACGAAATCAGTATTAGTTAACCTTCATCAATATTTTATTTTATCTTAATCTTCGAGTCGCTACACCATACCCATCCAGTGTTGCACACAGAAACTTGCTTGGGCTGGTAAGTTTTCAAAGTTGTTAAGTGTGCATGGACCTTCAAGCCTGCGACAAACTAATACTTGTTCCATAGTTTGTGTTTGCCCGCATTGGCAGATGGCGTCATCTTCGGTATCATATCCCCATTTTAGAGTGTTGGATCTGTAGCGACCAACACTTGTTTGGAGGTGATTTAGGCAGGACCAGAGGTTGCCAGACTTCACGAGATTCTGTATGACTGAGCTAGATCCTGTTTTCCAGATTGCGAATGTGGCAGCACTACTGGTATAGTGCAAACGCCGTGTCTTGAATTAAGTTCTAATTGAGGTTCAGGGACGGATCATTAGCGTCGAGTTCCTCGTCAGATGAGTTCGCCCATTGGCCAACCATTCGCCACGCCACAGTGGGTGTTATTTTATATTATTGGAGCTTAGATAATAGAAATCATTATCATATTGTGTCATATCATTTTCGCGTGTTAAATCCTAAAATATTAGGTGTATACCATAATTTATTTTAAGATTGTTGAAATATATATATTTGTTATACCTCTTGAACATAACTGAACCTAATATATGCAAAACTTATTTTTATACTATTAATCTCTATCTATAAAAGGCAGGATGTGTGTGTGTGTGTGTGTGTGTGCGCGCGCGCGTGTATGTGTGTGCGTGTGTGTGTGTGTGTGCGCGCAATTTTCGACTCATTTGCACCAAAATTTACATGCACATGCTTCAAGTTAAGGGAACGCCAAGACTCACTTTGCATTTCCCAACTCCCATCGAAAGTGGAAATAATCGATTTTTTCATGCTTCTACGGCAGTTTTCATGTACTTTGCGGCCATTTTGTACTGGCCAGAGTGAGAGCCAATAGTGGCTGCCAACGAATAGGCAGGAAGATTCTATTGGCCAGCGTGAGAGCCAACAGCTGACTGACACGAATGTTAACTAGCATGCTAGCATGTAAAAAAATCGATAGCTGCATTTGTCACAAGTGGGAAAAATTTAAATCTGCATGGCACTTTACTATAATTGGCTCATTCTCTTGCTTAAACTCAACGTTGATTTTGATTCTGCAGAATTGGGTTGGGTGTGAAAAAGTAGTTGCTGTTAACATTCTTTTTTCGTTCGGTTTTTCCAGTTACGTGTCCTTTTTTTAAAGCTGATCGTTTTGTGTTCATTTTGTTTTGTTCTTTTTTCGTAACAGATTTAATGTTTAGTATAGAGCTTAGAAAAAATTCGCAGTGTGAGATAGGCAAGAAGTAAGGCATATAGCAACATCAGCACGGCAAAGGGCACTCATTTAAAGGCAAGGTAGAGCAAAAATATTTTAAGTCAAGTGATAGCGATTGCTGTATGAGTCGTACGATTTTTGAATCAAGCACGGGCAACGCCGGACCATGCTGCTAGTTCAGAAAATACAAGCCTTGAAAGCAATTCAAGGTAGAGTGAGGGATATGGATGAAGTAAAGTGTATAGGAACAAGAAGATAGATAACGATTGACACTTGACATTTAAACGTTGATATTGTAGAATTAAGGGATGTATTCATTTGGAAGCCTCTTCCCCAAAGGTCTTGTTTTGGAAAAAAGCTGTCTCACGATATGAGCGAGGAGAGAACCTTGAGGGATGTCTGGATTGATCACATTGGATTCAAACGAATGGCAATTCACAACGAAATTCATAAATTGAATGGAGTAGAAAATCTTGCTTGTTGCTGTCAATCTTCAAAGATCGCATAACTGGAGAACAAACCCTAATGTGAAAACGTCTTGTGAAAAAACCTTGGTCATATCTAAGTCAATCGGTCTAGTGAGGAAGCTACGATGGAATGATTGACTTTTTTTTTTTTTTTTTTAGTAAAGACAGTTAAATCAATAACCAGTGCTTAAGTGGCATTTGTATCTTTCTATATACATTGAACCCTGTATGGTCTCGGAAAGGATGAATATATTTTCTTTTAACTTCATGTCTGCTGTTTCGTCTATGTTGTTTATATCGGCTTTTATAGATTTATCTTTTCTCTGTTGCTTTCGCAATAATTTCAAAATCTCTAGGCTAGATCCTTTTATCATCCAGACCATCTTAAAATGCAACTGACGGCTATCTGCTGTGGAATTTCCAAGGAAACCGGACGTAAGAGATGGAAATATTTCAAAGGGTATATTTTTATTGATCAAGTAAATGGTTCCGAGAATGTGGAATAATGATTAACTTGCAATGGGGTTAAAATATCCTGGTGAGTTGGAACAACCTTATGTGCCCAATGCAAGTGGCCTTATTAAGTTTAGGTGATAACAACAGATACATGAAGTAGGTTCGAGTATACGGAAACTGAAACTCTCCGGTAAACATATGTTCCGAAATAATAACGATATTCTAAGCTTAGCTTAGATGTGGCACAAGGCCGAAATTATGTGTCACCCAGAAGAAATCAAAACTCTGCTTTGGTCTTACGAGACAGACTTTTTAGCCATTAAACCACGACGAAGTGCCCGACGTTCGGAATGAATGAATGAATTGTTTATATTTATATATATATTAGTTTCTAATCATTTATTAAATAATAAAAAGTTCATTATATTTGATATAATGATATTATTAACAATGTCTTAGAAGCGAAATTCGAAAGTTTATATTTGCTTTTTATGTATTCTAATGCAAAGCTTCAATTTACTGTTTAAAATCCATACATAGAGTAGAAGTACGAACAGAGTCACGATTATCGGTGTGGAATAAAGTATTCAAAATCCAGCTTAGTATTTATGTCAAGTTTCATACAATTGACATGAGAAAGGGAAGAAACATTATTTCTGTCCTACTAACTATGGATTAAATAACAGCGTAGATTGGATTGTATAGCCTTGTATGACAACCAGTCTTGGAGAAGGGCTATACTGAATACGAAATCGTACATACAGCAAAGGGATACCACTCCACTATCGTTCCAAATAACATGGCAATTCACTGCTTTTTTAAAACAAATACTTCACCCTATACAAGGCCCAAGAACTACTCAGTGAAAATGGTTACCGAATGAGTTTGTTGTATGTGTTCAGGAGAAAGTGTAAGAAGTGTAGTTTATGAAAATATGCAAAATCTAGATTTTGGAAGAGGTTAAAATTGTCAAAACATCCTCTCGTGTGTTTGTTCAAAATGTAGCAATTCTTGGGAAGAATGGAACTTCCTTTTTTTTTTTTATTAAAGAAACCCAAATGGATTGTGTCCGATTCATTCGAGTGTCAGTTCAGACATAGATTCTGCAGCAGGTCTCCATGTTTGGCAGGATGTGGTACGCATTCGAAAGGTACAAACAACCGTTCATTTTTTTCTAGCATTTTTATGCATGAGTTCCAATTGAGGTTTGAAGTAAACGAGTCCCAACAAGCATTCGAAGCAAGGAACCTCCTTTAGAGAGGCTAATAAAAAATATCTGTAGAGTGCCATGTCCGCAATAATCCCGAAGAAACATGACATTAAAAAACAGATCTACAATTGATTTGGCGGAAATCGAGCCCTGTTTTTAGAAGAGTGTTTATTTATTCTTCCTCGTGGCAGTACGCGAGTCTTTTGCAAAATTACTGTAAAGTGACAAATCCGCTGGTGATTTAAAAGCGAAGTGTTCTGAACAAGAAAGACACGCGATAGATGTCTGGCTAGTCGTATCAGCGAACAGTGTGGGGGCTAAAGGTAGGTTGTCTGAATTAATAAAACGCGCAAGGGTGTTGCCGGGTAAATAAACGTTTAAGCTTGTGCAGAATTAAATGAATAATAACGTGGGATAATGAGACCCTGGGTGCGTTCACTAGACGTAATCGACTCTGACACAAAATCACGCATGCGTAAATACAGCTCACGAAAGCGCAGGACTTTGTTTATCACTCATTGTTATTCCTTCGAAGTTTACTTTCCACTTTGTTTGCTGTTGTTAATAGTCTTTCTTTCTCTTTTAATTCTTTCTTACTATTTTTTCTTTTTTATAGTCTTTCTTTCTTTCTTTCTTTCTTTCTTTCTTTCTTTCTTTCTTCCTTCCTTGCTTTCCTTCTAACGCTTTGACTTTCCTTCGGATTTTGATATATTTATTTCTCTCTTGATTTATTTATTAATTTTCCTTTTTTTCTTTTCTTTTTTATTCTTTCATTTTTTTATATATATATATATATATATATATATATATATATATATATATATATATATTATTCTGTCTGAATGCTACTTTTTTTCTTGCTAACATTTTCGATATTTTTCCTTCCTTTTATCATTTTCATTATGTCCGATATGGTCATTGTTTCTTTTTTTCGGTATCTTCTTCATTCTTTATTTCACTTTCCCGCCTTCTCCATCTCCTTTTCTTTACGCAGTATGTTCTTTTTTTTCCTTCTTTAATTTCTCTGCCCTCATTTCTACCTATATTTTATATCCCCCTCGTTTTTTTTCTTTCTTTCTGTTCGTCTTTGCTTCTTCTTTTATTTCCTTTCTTTAGTTTTTCCTTTCCTTTTATCTGTTTTCTTTATTTTCTTTCTATTATTTGTTTTCTTACCTTACTTTTCTGTCTTCTTTCTTTTTGTCTTCTTCCTTTCTGCTTCTTTCTATTATTCATTTTTCTTTTGAAATTTACTTCCTTTAAATCACGTGTAAAATTAGATTTGGCCGTTTGAATAGTCAACCGAAAGTAATTTACCAGAATAACTGATCCACTTCTCAGTTAAGAAACATCCTTTTATGATTCAAACAGGTTAACCTAAAACTTTCTCTATAAAAATTTAGAAAATGCAAAATATGAGAGAAGCACAAGCAAAGAATCAGTTACGGCCAATGCGATGGTAATTTTGATTCAACTGCCAAAAAGGTATTTCTATGATATCATAAATCAATAAATATTATCTTAAAAAATATATCGACACGATTGGATATCCTATATAGTGTTCCATAACGAATAAACTGTCTTTTCAAAAGGAAATGATGACGCATCGGATGACCAGTGATAATTTACATGCATTATTATTTGATAAGTAAAATGAGGAATTTAAGGTTTCAAAGCTATGTTGAAACGTAAATATTTATATATCGACTTTATTTATTAGTAATAATTTCGTCAGGTTCTAGTTTCTGACAAGAAAGCTATTCAACAATTTGCACAAAAAAATCTGAGGTGTAATTTATATAACATTTGATAAAGAAAGAGTGATTTCACTAACATAATGTACATCGTTCTTTCATGATACTCTGTGCATGTGGCCAGGAGATTATCTTATGCATAATATCACATTAGGCAAATATATTGGGAAAATTATTGAAGGCCTCAAGTAAATTTTTCACTTGATATTATTATAAGTACCAACTGTAGATATCTGAACCATGTTCAGCAATTAATGTTAATTTTATGACATTAATAAAAGTTGATGAATATCCTTTCATGGCATATTTTACGGGACTGCATTCTTTCTTAGCTGAGTACAATATGATCCGTTCTAATTAGAGGGAGAGTATTCTATTCCTGATGTCAGAGAAATCCTTGATGGAAAGTGTTGAGAGACTGCTGAGAAAAATGACACGTTCACTTCACGTAATCGCATGATTCCCAATTTACAAACAACCTTGTGACTTTGACTCTATTTGAGTTGAAATGAAACGATCGATTATCTGCGCATGTTCGATAATTATACTATAATTTGCAGGCTGATGACAAATATATATTTTATGAACAGTGAGAGATTTCTGGAATATGGTTTAATAAAATATTATGGGGTTTTAAACTTTTTGTTCTTACCGACATTCAGAATTCGGCCAGAAAATGGCGCATGTTTTAAATTGTGCTTTTAAGCCCCATATAAAAGGTTGATTTATTTGAGTATAAATGATCCTAGTGATACGATTTTCTTTTCTTTATTTCGTCATACAAATAAAATTACAGACTGAATATAAAGTTTCAGACAGGCTCTTTTCTGTTTTACTTTGCAATAGAACTTACAGACAATAACATTTCATTTTTATTCAAGTGTCAAATAGTAATCCTTCATGGCAAACGGACTTCGTTGTCCTGTAAAATTAAGATATAAACAATCAATAGAATTGTTATTTGTTGAATCATAAGATAAAATGATCATGCCGTTGTGGGTCAGCATTTGGAATAAACTGAGAAATATAAGAACCGATATTTAAATAATTGGATGAATTTAACACTCGCAAAAGTCAGTTTGTCCAAAACAATATATTGTAAAAATATTTTACAAAAGAGATGAAATATTTTGGGGGGTCTTTCCGAAAATTATCCAGTTATTTAGAAGTCTACCGACTTAGGGCAATGGGAACATTTTAGATTTCGTACAACGTTCTTTATCGTGTCTGTAAAAACTTTTTTCGGAACTGCCATGATCAGCTTGACTGGGATATACGTAATATCGTTTAAATTCCAAAATCATCCTTTCAACGACAATTTTAACTTTGCGAAAAGCCAACGCACAATCACTCATTTTTAGTTGTCAGGTTGTTGAAAGCTTTTCATAATGTGGATAGCATTTAGCGATTTTTTTTCAAAGTCTGAAGTGTCGGTACCGAAATAGACTCCAGTCATTTCCGAAAGCTTTCACAATCATTCAACTAATTAACATGGAAGAATCTCCAAGATTTAATTGAATTCTGATTCTACGATGATTGCAGTTTATATTCTTTTATAATTATCAAAAGTTCTGGTATGAAATAATTTAATCATTGCAGAATATTATGCCGAAATTTCTTCTTTCAAGAAAATTTGTTGAGTTCTATTTGCTTTTCGTCGAATCGATTTTTAGCAAGCCCATTCTTTGGCTTTTACACAAAATATAAAAAAGTGAATATGGAAGTAACTAAATATTTTATTCTAACTAACATCCTATATACAATAAACTAAAAAAAACAACAATAAAAATAGATACTAATAAAAAGTTTTTTGATGTTTTATTCCTTCTATTTTGTCTGTTAGATTCACCTGCCTGTGTCAAGTATTGGTCTCATTTGATAATTTTCGAAAGTCTTAGAAATCACTTCCACTTGGGTGCAGGATTTGATTGGTCGTTCGTAGTGTTTAAATTGACAATAATGAAAATATTTGAACTTCTGAAAGCAGACAATAAATGTTCTATTCATACTATGCCCCCAAGACGCTACAGTGATAAAAAAGAAATAAGCTATTTATTTTTTAATCTAAATGAATTTAATTTTATAACAGCATAGATATTTGACAAGAGAGACATACAGAATATCGAAATATAGCAAGAGTAGCATTATTATTTTTTATTACAGTGGTCTCTCTGAGTCTAACAAATTTGCTTTATGTTTTGGAAATGTATCTGACATTTCAGAATCTGATCCTCCAATTACACTTGTGGTTGAAGCATTTAACAGCCTTTGTTAGGCTAGAATTTCACGATTTATTTTATTTTGTAGTTCATTTTGAGATGATGTGAATGCCAATCAGTTTAAGAATGATCTGATGCCATGTAAAATACGTCTAGAAAGACAGAACCAATGTGATTGTTTTTTATAGGGATAAACGTAAAACAACAAGGTTGAACGTGACTATGATCAACCATGAATATGATGGTCTGAATCCAGTTCATCGCTGAACATCACCCTCTGCATCCTGAATTCATCCATGCAGATCCCATAGCTAGTTAATCTGAACTGAAGGTGTTCAGTGTTAGTCTTCTTGAAGGTAAAGAGGGTTCCTTACAGAAATTTACGGTTAGAGAAGCAGTTTTGATAGGAAATTTGCATGATGGACCTCAACGAGTGATTAGGAAAATGTTTGAAATGTCGAAATGCCTGCTGAATTTGCGATAAATGTTCCAGATGGCACTGCCACGAAAATCCGACGAGAACACAACTGTTTCATAGAGTTCCAGTTTGGTGAAGTGACAAATGACTTTGAACCGAAATTTTCAAAGAGCCTAGTTTGCGTTCTGGATCCTTAATGTAATTTCTTTGTCAAGTTTAGTATCCCTGGAAATAATACTATTCATGTACTTGAAGCTGTCAACGTATCGCAGATGTGCGTCTTTAATAGTAATTCATAGTTTAGGTAATATACCTTAAGGTATAGGCTGCATAAGGACTTCTGTCTTCGCGAGACTAAATGTCAAGTTAAATTCGATGTATAGTTGAATTTACTGACAATTCTTTGTAGGTGGTTCTCTTGGTACGCTAAGTGTGCAAAGTTTCGCGCATAGATTTCTATGATAAAATTTCGCAGAGTTTGAGTGTGCGCCACATCACGATATATATCAAAGTTATATGATGTAGATGCTTAGAACTAGTTTTTTCGCAATATGCGTAAAAGAGAGATTGAAGTGTACGAGTGGAGGGACACATATTTTCTTAGCAGCGTGGAAAATGTTAATATTCTAGTGAGTTCATTAACTGAGAAAGTTCCCAACCTCACAGAAAAAGTTCTTTTATATGGAAAATTATGATATGGTTGGTGAATTTTGGAGAGCAACCTATTTTACTGAGGAGGATCCACAACGTTTCGAAGTTTATTTTACTAAATTCTTTTGTAAAATCACTGAAGACAAGATATAAATAGATGTTTTGCTCTAGGTAATTCACTTGCATTTGTCCCCCGGTGAAGATCATCGCTACAGTATTCCAATTAGGCTGTATTGTGAATTAGACAAATTTAGTTCCCTTATTTTTAAGATCATTGTGTTAAGGACAATGCTAACATGGGTTTTATTGTAGTTGAAGATATGAATAGGCCTCAGTAGTTGTCACTGCCTATGCATAAACCTTTGTTCTTGTAGAGGATGCATCATCTCGAAGATCGAAATATATTTATTACTGATGTGGACCCAAAGTTGGGACCACAGAAGGAAAACACGGAACACGGATTAGAGGTAAGAAAGATATATTAAACAAAAAGGTTACAAAGATAGTGTAAGTGTAAGCGGAGCTTACTATGTGCTAGTGTCCAATATTGGTAGTCGTACGCAGCTGATACTACGGTATTAGAATACTCTCTCTCTCTCTCTCTCTCTCTCTCTCTCTCTCTTTCCTCCTCTTCTCCTAGAGTGTTATATCGCATATTTTATATAGTTCTGGAAGAGTCCATGTTGTAGGTATGTTACGGTCTCACAACTATTACTCTCCCTAAATACTGACCAGGATGTCATGCAATGAGATTTCGTCCGTGGCTATTTTATTCTGTAATATTATCTGTGCCGGATGCTTTGCTAAATATCATCTGTTGAATAGCTGATCTGTCCTCGGCTAGAGATGGCGAGCAAATCATGTACATGTTCTGATCTATGGACAGCTGTATTATCATAACATAAAGAAAACAATGAAATTCTGATATCGGAACACAATTTCGACGTAAACCTTTTTCTTTCGCAACACAAGTATCTTTTTCAAGATCTCTATATTTATACAGAGTTTGATAGCGTAGTTATGAACTGGCTTCTTACGCTCATTTTATCAAATTTATACATGACCAATGTAGAAAAGTTTTTACTAATTTTGTCAAACCTAAAGTATATGCTTGATATATTGTTAATATTTTCCTGTTAATGAAAACCTAGACGAAAAAAGAAGAAAACTTTGAAAATGATATCGTCCTACATTTCTCTTAAAAAATCATCATTTACAATTTCCCTTTCTTTGACGTTCTAATTGACGCTAATATTAATAATTTTATCACTTCACTATATTAAAAATATCACAGGAAAAATTCATTTCTTCTTAACTGACAAAGTGAGTATCCTCTCTGATATAATAGGAGTTACAAAAAACACGTTTTCAATGGTGAAATGTCTTCTTCGGATACATTATTATACAATATGAATTAACATCAAAATAAAATCCGACATGATCATCAGATCCTACCTAAGAGCTCTAAATATATGCATCACGGATTATTTATACGAAGAGGAGAAAAATGAAAAATGAAAAAAAAATCCTTCCTGCTAATTCTATCACATCTCCAATCGAAAAGAATCTATCTAAAGCTAACATAAAAGTTGTTACTGCTGCATCGAAGACAATAAAGAAAAAAAATTACTAATAAATATTAAACAGCATGCATACAAAGGACCACTTGTTAGAAATGTTACCCCCAGGACGGCATTTTAAAGATCTACGTCAAGGCGCTTGACTTACAGCTTTGGATCCTGCCTAACATTTAAACGTACTTTAACGTTATTACTTTTCTTTATTCAATAGTGTTTTCTTTATGTGCGTATGTGTTGATACTTTCTAATTTCATAGTGCATTGCACAATTACAAAAAAAAAATAATTGCATAACAATGATTGCTAGGCGATAGGCCCGGTCCTTCATACAAAATTAACATATATGACTTAGAAGACAACTCGGGTTGGTGTGGAGTAATGCTTGTAGCCATCAAATTTATAGGCCATTAAAATGATGACTGAGGTCAAGATAAATGCATAGAATTATTGTAAGTTTTTGAACTCTAAATGTATTATGTATTTTTTTAAAAATTGGCCCCAAAATTTGTTGTTTTGTACTTTAAAGAATAAAAAATATTATACATAGCTAAAAAAAGTGAGACATGATTTTTATTAGAAATTTTATGAAAAAAAAAGCATCTTATGATTAAATTTAGCTATCGTCAGAATATCCTCTTTTCGTCGTTTACAGCATCACACATTTTTTACATTCATTGCAAAAGATTCTGTAAGTATAAATTTGATAACCGAATCTATTCTTTTACCAATGATTTTCAGAGCTGTTTGGCATTTTCTTTCATTCTTCTGTCCGGTTCATCCTATGATGTGGGGGTGGATCCAGACTTTTGAACTATAGTATATATATATATATTGTCCAGTTGAAGTAGATTTATCAGTAACCATGGAAACATGATTTTAGCTGTGTCTTTAAAACCCAGTAATTTTAAAAGTTACTCCAAAATTCGCTTGAGGATGAAATGGAACTAATGTCTTTAATTTAATTGCAAAATTAAATTCGTGGCTTTAGCTTCCATTTTTGAAACATGGTTAGAACTGTGTAGCGGAAAAACATATTTTAAAAATTAATTATATATATATATATATATATATATATATATATATATATATATATATACACAGTAGCGTCCAAAAAAGTAAGGGACACAATTTTAAAACCTAATATTTGTCAGAAATAACAACTGTGAAAAGCTGAAATTTTGACAACTGGTAGCCGTTTTCATCCATAATAATATTCTAAAATTTGAATCATTTGCAAATGATAGAAAAAGAATTATAACAATTATTTATTTATTTTCAAAATAGGATCGTCCAAAAGTAAGGGACAAATTTGAGAAAAAGAATGTAAACAGTATGCTATATTCAAATTTTTTGATTTCCTCTAAAGAATAAGTCTTACTTAGTCATTTGTAAACGTTGCATCAGCCGGCACCATGGGAAACGCCAAAAACTTGATTACTCTGTGAGACAAGCTATTGTGAAGCAACACAAGGAAAAGCACACCATTAGAGAGATTTCAGAGAAAGTGAAACGTTCCAAGAGTGTTGTAGGCAGGGTTGTTAAATCCTACAATGATACTGGCAAAATAGTGCTTTTGAAACCGGCAGACCCCGCAAAACTTCGGCAAGAGAAGATCGAATAATGCAGCGTATGTCATTAAAGGACCGTTTTAAGTCTTGCACAGAAATGAAAAGGGTTATGAATAGTACCTCATGTGTTAATGTGTCAAGACAGACTGTAGACGACTGCAAGAAATAGGGCTGTTTAATTGAACCCCAGGGAAGAAACCACGTGTTAGTTCGAAGAATAAGAAGAGATTAGAGTTTGCAAACAGGTATGTAATTTGGACATATGAAAATTGGGCAAAAGTATTTTTCAGTGATGAAAGCAAGTTTAATTTATTTGGAAATGACGGAAAAAACAATGTAAAGAGACGTATTGGTGAAAGATTAAGTGCAAAGTGTGCTAGGAAAACTGTCAAGTTTGAGGGCGGAAGCGTCATGGTATTTGGAATGTTTTCTAGCCAAGGTACAACGCCTCTTGTCCGGTTACAAACTCGTGTAAACGCGCAGATCTATAAAAACATTGTTCAAGATCATCTTGTGCCAATCATATAGAATTTAGGTTTCGATAGGGCTACATTTATGCAAGATAATGCCCCCTGTCACAAGGCAAAGGTGGTAATGAGTTACCTTTAGAAATTATGGATTGGCCACCGCAAAGTCCTGTCTTAAATCCAATAGAAAATCTTTGGAAGACCTTAGGAGTGAACGATATGGAAATAAATCCAAATAACACGGAGGTTTTGTGGGTGAAGCTTCAAGAAGAATGGTCTAAAATTAGTATCGAGGATTGTCAAGAACTGATTCGTTCTTGTAGTCGAAGATGTGCAGCTGTCATTGAGAGCAAGGGCTCATTTACTAAATATTGATTGTACATGTATTTTTATTGTTTTTTTGCCGTTTACATTGTTTTTCTCAATTTTGTCCCTTACTTTTGGACGTTTGTTATTTTTAACAAATAATAGGTTTTAAAATTTTGTCCCTTAATTTTGGACGCTACTGTATATATATTAATGTTTTAAAAATATGAATGCTGACCAAACCACCTGAGGAGAATTTAGTGGGCGAAACGGTGGTAGTGTTCTGCTCAGCATTCATATTTTATAAAATATTAAACAGCTCTGCAAGTCTGGTCTTCCAACGTGATATTGAGCACTTTTAATGCATACGATCTTAACAAATATTTTACTATTTATTTATTCTGGCGCATATAATATATATATATATATATATATATATATATATATATATATATATATATATATATATATATATTTAAATAGATAAATAGATAGATAGATAGATAGATAGATAGATAGATAGATAGATAGATAGATATGAAAGCCTAAAATGTGTCTATTATGCAGCAACTTGCATGCATAACAATTTGGAATATATAAATAGAGTAACGTATAAATATGTAAAGTAAAAAATATAAAACGAAAAAAATGGAGTCTCGCCTGTATAGTGTAAGATAGGGCACCTCGTCATGTTGCAAAAGTTAGAAAGCTTGTCTTGCTATATCAGTTATCACTGAGTGGAGTGGTCGATCCACACTGGCTTCCCTATATGTTCGGCCTTGTTCCACATCTAAGCCCCGCTTAGAAAATCAATATTTAGTACAAGATATAAATATAATAAAAGAGAAGTATAGAAATAATGACATGTTGTAAGAGAAATTCACAGAAAACATAAATATTTTCACACGGAAATATAAGAATATATAAAAGAGAAATATAGTAAAAGTCAAAAAAATCAATATATGAAAAGAAATATTGCAACAATAATATTAATCTACATAAAATATACAAAATTGACTAGTGATATACATCATCGTACCAATAGAACTACATAGAAATATATCAGCCTAGACTATATGAAGAGAGAATTATAACAATATTTATGCGTAGCTCGAGATAAATTAACAAATATCGAAATATACCTATATATACATATAGACAAAATAGAAACAATTAAATACAAGAATATAAAAGCAGAATAAGATGAAATACACACACACACACACACACACATATATATATATATATATATATATATGTGTGTGTGTGTGTGTGTGTGTTTGTAAATAAAATATATCTTAAAGAGCCACTACCTACCTACTTACCTGGTTGGAATATCGAACTGAACCCTTTATTTCGCTCACTGGGGTAGACTGTTCTACTCCCACGTTTAATGGATGTCAGTTATCAGTTATCTCCTGTTAATTTCTCTCTGAAATTTCACCACTGCCTTAGCTGGGTATTGAACTTACACTCTTTGGGTCCTGTCACTGAATCTAACGCTTTTTTTTCACTGTGCCATGTGTCCTTGAGGACATCTGTGTATGAATTTCTGTATATTATAAAACTAATGTCTTCAGCAACCAGTGAGCGAAATAAAGGGTTCAATTCGACATTGCAACCACCTGAAGAAGGCCGGAGCGTACAACGGCCGAAACGTTGTAATAAATATGGCGACAAACATGAGGACAATAGTCCGAATAAAGTAAATAATATGCCATATTTTTTGTCTTATTACAATTTCGTAATAGATAGTATATCAGTACAGATTTTTATATTTACATAAGTCTGTCCCTGATATTGAAACTTTTATCCATAAATATAGTATGTCCTAAAAGTATAATTTTAAAGGCTTTTCGAATATTCAGGCCGATAGACGGAAATAAATAAATACATTGTTCAGTAAATAAACGGAGCGTCTACACACATATGAGTATCCACTAAAAGTAAAATTTAAAATTTGCTATGTGTGTGTGTGTTAGAGCGAGAGAAAGAGAAATAGTCATGGTCTGATAATCGATTATGGTGTTGTGAAGCTGGCAGGCAATATGTCCAAAATTATCTAAAATCTTTCGTAAATATATCAATTAAATATTTTTAATATGTCGTTGCATAAATTAAGTAAATGTAGAGAGAAAATGAAATGTTCAAATTTAAAAAGCCCTACTAAAAGCCGATGTCAGTTGAAGCAAATATTGGATTAAGGCTCTTAAGGCTTTATTTGATGAAACTGACTTAGCTTTTAAATGGTAGGAACACATTTGCTTTCATTGTAATTTAACTCATGAGAGATATCTGGTTATGTTTTCACGGTGAAAAATTGAAACTTGCAGCTATTCCGCACAAAAGGCCAACACACCATCACTTTCAACGAAGCGACACCTGATTATCAACAGTCTAGTAGACATAGAAGGCCGCATAAAAGGATGAAAGGTTGGTGAGGTGGAATAGGGTTAGAAAGCGTCGGTTTATATAGATATCAAATGTTAACACCGAAATCAAAACAGAGACGTAGTTACGTTCAATTCTCATGTAATGATACCCTGAAATTGAAAAGTTTGCAAAACTGTTTTCTTTTTCGTTTTATTTTAAGTTAATAATTGCCGTGCAAATATTCATCTCACCAAACATGTATTTTAAAAAATAAATCCTCAAAACACACGCGCACACACACATACACACACACACGCATTTCGCTTGAAGATGAAACAGAGCTTACTTTAACTCAATTTAATTTAAATAATTATATTGAAGTTTTCGGCTCTTGTTTTGAAACATGAGACTTCTTATGCCGCGATTTGGAATCATATTTTTAAATAAATAATTATATACACACACACATATATATATATATATATATATATATATATATATATATATATGATTAATAATTATACTCTGTTCAGGAAAATATATCGGTTAGCACAACTTGCAAGTATATCAAAACAAACTGTTATCCGAAAAAAAAATGGAGAAAAAAGAAAGAACTATAAACATCTGGACAGGGCGAAAAAATGGTCCACTGACTTAAGTTTAGAATTCAAATGATAAAAAAACAAAAAACAAGCGAGTAACAAAGATAAAACGTAGAGTTCTCAATACGCTGCGTAGAGCAAATATAAATAAAATAAATACTAGAGAGCCAGGAACTACCTACGTAGAAGAAACATCAGAAAAAGGCCGGAGCGTACGACGGCCAAAACGTTGTAATACATGTTGTGGATTCCGGGGATAGAATCCTGCACAAATAAATAAACAACGCCAGTAACTGAAATAGAATAATATGTGTATTAAACGTAAGAATGCAAACTTGAAATGAAGATTAGTAGTCCAGGAATGCGGGTTAGTAGAAAAGTATATGTACAAGTCTCTGTAAGTGAAGCCGTAATTATCTCTCTTTCTGGACTCTCGTATAACTCTGAGTGAACACCCTGTCTCGACATTTTTGTCACGCTATCTCTCCTTAGTATAAGCATACTTTGGACGAGTCCATCTTGTGTACAAGGGGCGAGCCCCACAATAATAAATATGGCAACAAAAATGAGGAGAATAGTCCGAATAATGTAAATAATGTACACAATACCTCATCTCAGAAATATAGACAGAAAATATGGTTGACAAGAAGATGATGAGACCGACAGGCAAGTTACAAATCGGAGATGCCAAAATGAAACAAGTCGAAACATTTAAATATCTGGAAAGTATATTAACAGAGGATGGAAAGAGTAATAATGAAATATGAAGACAAATTAAGATAGCCAATGGTGTATACTGAAAGCTAAGCAGAGTATTAAGTGATTCCTGGACAGTCTCATTAGAAGTTAGAGGGAGAGTCGAAGCAAAAAAATATAGCTCTACAGAAGGATGCTGACGATATCATAGACTGACAATGTTAACAATGACAAGGTTTTAGGGAAAGTGAAAATAAAAAGGAAATTTACAATTGACATAAGAAAGAAACAGTTGAAATTTCTGGGGAACATAATGAGGAAAGACGGCTTGGAAAATCGGATACTCACAGAACAGTTTGAATGATAAAGAACGTAGGAAAACGAATTATAGCATAATGAGCTTGAGTAAATCGATGGCGAAACAAGGTATAGAAGAAGAAAAAAGACAAAATTCATTAAGCGCTATAAAGGGTAGGAAGTTGTGGAGAGCCATGATCACTTAGTAGTAACAGGTCACGGCACATAAAGAAGAAACACGCATAAGTTGGATTTCTGAATTTCAAAAAATTGTTATTTATACGAAAATTTTAAAGCCCATAAACCTAACTCAGCGCTGTCTCCCTTAATTCCTCATATTGCTTATCTTTTATAACTTATCTAAAACATTTAACAAGATAATCCCGACATATTTAGCAAATCTATACAGCATTGTTTCCACCAACGAATTATTTTCTATGTTACATTCTAATAAACCTTATAATAACACTTAGACGTTAGACGTTTAAAAACTGTTTACCAATATTTCTGTCAAACAAACCATAGAAATATTAATACAATTCCTATAAACTTATCCATCTTTCTCATCTCCTGATATTTGAACCAAACTTCGGCGTAAATTGTATCTTTCGCAAAACAAGTACCTCTTTTCGAGATCTGTATATTTATAAAGAGACTGACAGCGCAGTTATTAACTGTCCTCATTTTATCTAATTTATGTTGAAAATAACGTTTTATTAACACATTATCATAACATAAAGAAAAAAAAATGAAATTCTGATATCTGAACAAAACTTCGACGTAAACCTGTGTCTTTCGCAACACAAGTACCTATTTCAAGATCTTTATATTTATACACAGTTTGACAGCGTAGTTATGAACTGGCTTCTTACGCTCACTTTGTCTAATTTATACATGACCAATGTAGAAAATAACGTTTTTAATAATTTTGCCAAACCCAAAATACTAATATACTGATAATATTTTCCTTTTATTGGAAAACCTATACGAAAAAAAGAAGTAAACTTTGACACCGTGCTACATTTCACTTAAGAACTCATCATTAACAATTTCCCTTTCTTTGATGATCTAATTGTCGCTCATATTAATAATTTTATCGCTTCACGATACGTCTTTGAGTAATTTTGGATCATCGTGCCCGCAAAAAAATATGTGCCAAAGGGACGGTTTTTCCATTGGTATGAATGTCTTGTTGATATTCGTCCTGATAATCTCAACCGGTGTGTTGAAATCTGTCATAGTGATAATCATTACATTAAAGTGGATAATTAGTAAGGGTTACCGAGAAGGGTTGAAGGAAATTAGGAATATACAGATCATAGACAGGGAACTCGATTTATTGGATGCATGCATGGGAAAACCGACAGTGACTGTAACATGTAATACGTTCTATGTCATTATAAAACTTCAGACGGGCTGCAATGCCTTTCGCAAAATTTCAGCCCTCCTGCCAATGTTATCAGGCGGAGGAAAAATGTGAAACCCAGGACGCCTTTCTACCCTCAGTAGATGTTTAGACTAGCAAGTATACAAGAAAAACAGAAATAACTACATGCAAATCACCCTAATTGTTAGAGCCATTACGTTTATATGAATTAGTGTATAAGTTAGCGATGTGGGGTTGAAATCACCCCACCGCAAATATAGCTTAGTTGTCATAGCACTAATGTTGGTTTTAGTGGGTTATGGGAGAATATTGGCTGAAAAAGCATAGGGTACAAAATGAGTGGGTGAGAGAATGTGAAGGCGAGAAGAGAAGATTAATGGACCTCATAAATGGGATGGCCAAAGATGCATTGCATAATCTAGGCAGAGTATCATGTGACAGGAGGAATTCTTTGGTAACAAAGAAAAGAGTTCTGGACTGCTACATGATATATTTCCTCCTTTACGGCATCGAGTGCTAGACGGTCTCCTCAAATGAGGAAGAGACAACAGGTTGGAGGTATGGTTGTACAGAAGGATACTGAGGATAACATGGGCTGAACATGTGAGCAAAGATGAGGTTTTGGGGAGGATGCAAACAAGGACGAAGCTAATACTTAACATCAGGAAGAGGGAGTTGACATTTCTGGGACACGTAATAAGAAATGAGTTTTTGGGGAATCTGATACTCACAGGGCGAATAGAGGGGAAAAAAGACAAGGAAAAGCAACGCGTGACATACCTAGAGGGTATAAAGAAGTGGATGACGGAACAGGGTTTAGGAGAAGTAGCAAAAAAACAAAACATATTGAGACCTACAAAGGATATGCGGAAGTGGAGAGCCATGATCGCTTACGTCCTGAAGTGGCACTGCACATAAAAGAAGAAAAAAGCTCCCCAGGTGTCAGACCAATTGGAAAGAGGCTAAAA
>CAHIKZ030004943.1:235000-267500 GCA_903632075.3 Acanthosepion pharaonis
AGAGACGTACCAGCACCATGTTCCAGGGATTAAATCTGAACTCTGATCTAGGTGATATATATATATATATATATATATATATATATATATATATATATATATATATATATATATATATAGAGAGAGAGAGAGAGAGAGATAGATAGATAGATAGATAGATAGATAGATATAAATATATACCAACACCATATACCATGGCTAAGGTAAAAAGACAAGCTTAAAAGCAACTTGTCAGCTGTCAATATATCACATAACACCCTTTAGCATTGGAGCGGGTAGAATGGAGATCAACGTGTTTTAGTGGAATAAGCAGTTTCTAATCTGCTTGTCTGAATCATCTTCAAGAAGCGAGAGCAAGATCTAAAAGGTCAGCCAATTTAACAGTGATCTCATCTCACAATCCTCACACTTGCTCCATATGTGGCCTCCTTTGTAAATCACTTGTGGGTCTTAAATTCCACTTAAGATTATCGCAGGAAATTTTCTTAACTGCTGGATCAACTAAGCTGTCAGATCCTCATACGTCGAAACCGACGGGAGAGACTATATATATATATATATATATATATATATATATATATATATATATATATCGAGAGAGAGAGGGGGAGGGAAGAGAATAGATGAGTGTCCAATATTGGAGACAGAGCATAGGGTAATTTCAGTAACATGAAAGATGAATTAATTTGCATTTTATAGCTTAACATCATTTTGCAGTTTATTTAAAGAGTGAAAATATTTTTAAATTGTAAGAAATATTTGGAGATTATAATAATTTACTGGTACATAGCCTTCTAATTAAGCCATAAATGAGGGAGGAGAGGTCAGTTCATAGCTTTCCCAAAGGAGGGGGTCCCTAAGTGGGTTTGCTTGTAAGCGAATATACCGAATCGGGCTGGAATTAGAACTCTGCTCTACAATTCCGAGCCGTTTTCCATTACATCACCTGTACATCCAAGCTTTCAGTACCTGGTATTCCCTCTCTAGGTACTGATCACGATAGACGTTGCTTAGCTGGATCGTACGAGAACAGGGGTTTCAACATGATACAACCGTAAGCAAATAAAATATAATAAAATATTTTATATAAAAAATATTACTATATAAGATACCCCAGCCATTTAAGAGGGCAGTATTAGGAAAACTTCATATTTCAAATGTTACTGAAAATAAATCCAGGTACCATGTTTAGTATAATTCAAAATAAATGTCTTTTTATCCATTTTACATAAGAAAACGTGTCTTTTATGCTATGAAACAATCAATAGTAATATACAGCATATCTTTGCTGAATAGTTATGGGAATAAAAAAACCTACATGGATAGAGATCAAGTTAATTACTATGCTACAAGTATTTTTATGCATAATATAATTTACTTCTACATTCCTTATTTTTTCTTCACTCGCATTCTTAAAAAAATTATCAAAAGCTGCTCGTCGAGCAATGATAATTAATACACTAGCCCCTCTCCAATACAAGTTTGCATCCTTAATAATCAGGGTGGTTCGAATTTTTTATCGATATCCATTAAACGGATCCCTTTGAACCCTTACTACCGCTTTACCGGTGGAGTAGAGAAAAATGACTTTATGTTCAGCTTCCGGTTGAACGGTGATTAAACACTTGTAAGTATTTGTATATCTGCCGTGAAACATAGAATTATTCTCGAATTTTGACTCAGGAGCTCAGGCAGAAGGGTTCAAATTGTTCAGGAACGAATGGCTCAAAGTGTTAAAAGTGGAATTGGAGAATCATCTAAATGTTCAAAAAGTTGGAATCTAATAAAATAATTGGTCGAAATAAGCTCAAGTTTCTCGTAGAATTCCATAAAAAATAAACAAGTGTCCGCGTCCCGTACATTAACCAATTACGAGTTACAATAAAAAGATTTTGATTTTTACAGTGTTCTGCTCTATAAACGTAAGCATAATAAATATCAGAAAAAAGTTTTTTTTCTCCCTAAACTTCCGGATGGAATGATTACAAATGTTTTGTTTCCGGTAAGACCCGGGTAACTTGGTTGATGAACAGATCTATCATTCTCTAAATCTTCCTCAAACCTTTGGTAGCCCTCGATATACATAAGTTATACTTGTAAGAAGAAAATACTGCTCCTATCGGCACAAAGCACACAGATATTCACTTGTTCAATTTATAAGCTTAGACACCTATTGCAACACACACCTAAACGCACGCACACACACACACACACACACACACACACGCAGAGCTACATTTTATAAATGCACTGGTGAACACACACACACATTTTATAAATGCGCTGGTGAACACACACACACGCACACAAAACACAAACAAACAAACCCACACATGCACAGACCTACATTTTATACATGCGCTGGTGCACACACATTTTCCCTCTCTAAATGTAGACGCACAGAGCCAAATATGCTTACTTGTTTTCCCGCCTCTTATTCAGCAGCTTTCCGGATATGGCCGAACAATTTATTGATTCGTTTCCGGTTGAAAACATCTAATTAATTGATAATGAAACACGCTGGATATCGACTCAGCCCGTTGGCTCTTCAGCCTTAGCATTTGGAAAACTAAGCCAAGTACAGAACAGTGCTTTCCAGGGCCAGTGAAAAGCAGATAAACCGGACTCATTTTATTTATATCTTTTATGATAGGGATATTTTTTTATGAAAGATACGGGAATAAAAACGGGGAAATGCTTTACTTGCCTTTTATTTGAAAGTACACGTCTGTGAATATATGATCTGTTAGTGGAGTTCTCTTGATGGCTCAGCTATTTACGTAGTTACCATTAGCAGTTTGAAGGTGGTTCGATACCCTGTAAAAATCAGAAGTTTGAATGCGATTTTTCAAATAAATATTTTCTATTATCATTCAGACTTTTAAAGCATTATCGACATTTATAATTAATTGTGATATCACAGGTAGGGTTGATTTAAGAATTACCTCAAAATATAATTTACTGCAATTACTAGCTTTAGAGGGAAGGGATTTTTGCAGGAATTGGAGAAAATTTTAATCAAAGTCGAGCATTTGTTTTTAGTGCATTTGAGATCAATCGAGGTTTTTCAAGTTTTCAGAGGCACAGTGGAGTAATAGATAGCGTCTTAGATTGAGGAAATGGAGAGCCGAGTTCGAAGTCCAGTCCGATCCATTACATTCACTTACGTGCTAATACCCTTGGGAAAGGTATAAATCCTCTTCTTCTCCACCCAGGTATGGTTAAATAGCAGGACAGACTGGGTTTTATAAGCTTTGATGGCAACTGGTCTATCGCAGAAAGAAATGGCAACCTACTGCGGGAAAAATCTTCCTCGCCAGTCATGTATGAAAAAAAATGCATGATCCTGTAAGCGTGTATCCCGCATGGCACACAACTGACTGAGTTAGAAAAACATTTAAGCATTCTCGCCTTTCATCATCTTTGTCATAGGTGTGAGAAGCGAAGTCGGTTTTCAAATTCTGACTGAGTATATTGGGTTCACTTTTTCACAAATACCTTTGGTAATGTTATTAATCTATTTCTTTATTCGCTTCTCAACCACTGGTTAAATAACAGGATAAATTGTCATCACTAGCATTTGTTGGTAACGAGGCTAAGCGAACGTAAACTCGGAATTCAAAATTCCTTATGAGTGGAGCAAACGATGCAACTCTTAAAAACTTATCTGTTACTGAAACCACAATCGCAACCCCGTGGTGAAGCTGTCTCCCTTCTATTCTACAAGGGGGGAGCTAATAGTACTAAATGAGATAAAAATAAGATTAAGCATTCCCTTCTCTTTGTAACTGACTTTTGCTTTTTTTTTATCAAGTTAAATTTTCCTATTTGAATGTTATGCATTGAAAATGAAAAACAAGGGCTTGTCTGTAGTCAGGAAGTAACGAAAAGACTACCAAAATAATAGGAATTTATAATATCATTTTCTCATTCTGACCCTTAACAAATGATGAAACAATTTATGTTTATGAGAATCTATAAGTAAAATGCTACCGTAACTGCACATGCAATATAAGCCTGATGAGGTGTTCTGTGCTTTGAACACAACATTATTTCACGCGGTCACATCATACGGATTTCAGTTTGCAGTTATACCTATTTTAGATTCTGATTTCTTTTGATTGAATAACAATGTTCCATTTACATATTCTTCTCCCACCACCTATGGGTTAAATATGAAAGAAGTGTGTGCTCTCAAAATACACCTGACAGACTTACATTTATATTAAATTCATTTTAGATTGCTGGAGATTTTTCTGGGTATTTGAATGACGAAATTAAACACATTTTTTTTTATAGACAGAAGGATATTATGTGTTGTGTGGATCAGTATTCTTTTTACTCAGTCCTAGTGCTCCAGTCTGCACGTTGATATCCCACAATAAATTGTGACTGACATTTCTATTATTATTATTATTATTATAATTATTATTATAATTATTATTTTCCAGAGACATAAGGTCAGAAATGGTTTCAGGACATTTTCCACTGATCATCATTTAACCCACCCCAGCCAAATAACAAACAACCAAAAATGCAAGATCACACACTTATTTTACATAGATATTGTTATTCGTGATGTGTGAGCTGTATTTGTGACTACAATTTTTTGTCGCTTTAAGGCATGGGCTACCAGGAATCACTTTATTTACTCTATTGGAATCTTTTATCAATCCGAGGGCTCCAACTACAACTGGAATTATTGATACCCTCATGTGCCACACTTATTACATTGCCACGTCAAGACTTTGCATTTTGGAAGATCTTTAAAGAGACATTATAAATCTGCAATAACTGCCACGTCACTAAGAAAGAACATTTTGTTTTCTTTGGTCCTATTATCTGGACGATTAGCTTTGATTGTTCTGTTTGTGTGCATCATAAAGTTCCATAAAATTGTAATCGGGTCTGAATCTTACCAGTTTCTAGCAGTTTCATTCCCATAAAAGTTGAAGTTTTTCCAGTGCAGATATTTGTCCATTCTATTATGCCGAGATCTAGATTCAGCTAACACTGCGCAACCTGATATATTTTTTTTTCTGGATATTTTTCACATAATCTGAATTTCGTGTTAACACAATCTCTCATTATGTGTACTTTGTAATTTCTAGTCAGCAAACATTGCCCTTGTGCAGCAAGAATAAAACCTTCGATCTCAGCTTTTAACTCATCTATTATTATTATTATTATTATTATTATTATTAATAATAATAATAATAATAATGATTTTGCAAGAAGAAAAATATCACCAGCAGGAATAATGATAATTATATCTGTAAACTGTGGAATGATTCTGTTGTTGTTATTGCGTTGATGACGGTGTTACCAACATTCATATTTGTTTTAAAAATATTACAATGCGTTTCATTGAGGTATTTTAATCTGCCTTAATGTATGTCATATTTAATTTGATTGAAGCGTATTTTTGCAAGCTATTCGCTAGGCGCACAGTGATTTTCGACAAATGCAAGTCCGGATTTCTTTTTACTGGTCGACCTTGGTGAATACTGTATTATTAAAATAAATGAAAATTATTCTGATTGACCAGCGGAGATTTGGATGAAGTTCATTCGGTACGAAAACTTAGTTGTTTTAGAGCAACACTTCCGTTGCAATCATTGTTTCGTTTTCGATTCTCCTTGTATCCTCGGTATATGACAATATTGACGCCTTTGAAAGACCAATGTAAACAAAGCATATCCCCTGTCCGTGATAAAATATGAATGTCAGTTATTTACTAACCATGCGTTAGTTTCACTCGAGGGCAAATTGTCCAGGCATCCAATGCATATCGAATTCAGTAACAAAATATGGAAGTGTAGATAAAACAATCTCTATGGTAAGTAATTAGAGCTACTTATATGATTTCATTAGTTTGGTATAAGGCTACATTTGTGGATATTATTTGCGATGAAACTCACTATAAGATATTATAAAACTACCTTCCAAATGTACAGTGAAGATATTATTTGCTTGAGTCTTGTCTGGAAGAAGGGCAAATGAAACATGCAGACGATAAGATTCATTATCAATTGACTGAAATGATTTTGATGATCAGTGCTTTTTGGTATGCAGGAAATGGAATTGAATTGTATAAGATTTTATATGTGATGACTAAAATTTATATTGTTACAAAGAATAGGTTACTAATTCACAAAAATTTTAGCATTAGCTGCTCACAAAGTTTTCCGTAATTTATTTCTCAAACTGTTTTAAAAACAAAATCTATTTTTGTGTTGTTTATACAGATTGCAGTTTTCTGAAAAATTGTCGGAAACTTTGGTAAGCATAATAAATGATTTCAATACTCAAATTGCAGATAATTTGTATTCATTTCTTCAATGAATTGTGTCTTGTTGGAAAAAGAATGAACTGTATATGCATTTTGAAAATAGTGCAGATATTCACAACGACTGAAAAGGTGGTTTTCTTCATAAAAGTGCAAAAGTTTTGAAAACAAATATCAAAAAAGAAAGCGATGAATATAGAGCCAAAATGGATGCTTCTAATCTTAGTGAAAGATCAATTTATGAGGAAAATACAAAGAAGCTAGTCTTGGATATCTTTATAGTAGTGTTATTAGTTCGATTATTAAATTGAGACAATAAAGCTGCCTTGTTGTCTGATTAAGCATAGCGTAAGAATAAGGAGGCTGCCGAAGTGAAATGGTTATAACGAGGAATGAATTCAAGAGTTACTCTCAGGCCAGATGGTGTTGACATTTTTTTTCAGTCTAATTTTTTCTCATTATTGATTTACATAAACGGTTTGTTCAATTTCAAATAAAAACAAATATTCGACATGAATTTTATTCAGTAACACATAATTACAAGTTTGTTCAATTATCTGCCAAGCGGATAGAAACGAAATTCCATGCAAACTTTACCATCTTTCAGCGTATGATTAAGATTTGTCGTAATTGGCTTATTTCATCTTATTGTTTTAGAACGAGAAAAATAAATAACATGACTGAAAGCACATTTAAAATTTGGTTTGGGAAGTTATGTGCTCGTGATTTCTTGCTAAATGATGTTCCATTATTGAAAAGTAATTTGAAATTGGAAACATATCCAGATATTGCAGTACCGCATAATCATAATCCTACATCAAATATCTGATTCACACACACATACACAAATATATATATATATATATATATATATATATATATATATATATATATATATATATATATATATATATATATATATTATTGTAAATCGATATATTTAAGAAAATTACACAAAAATATCTCGAAAAAATAAAGAAAACAGGGTGTGATGGTTAAATTGTCCTCACTTCATTTTTTTTAAATTTCGGGCATGCGCGTTGTTTGTTTTTGATTTTGAGTTGAGTTACTATAAAGAAATGCCTAAAAATGAGATATTCAGAAATGGGGTGGCATGTTGAACTAGAACAATCTACACCAGTGGACTTAACAAATGGTTCGGTTCGACATTCCAACGTTTTTAACTGAAGAAGGTTGGAGCGTACAAGAGCCGAAACGTCGTGAATATGACAATAATGATGAGAACAACAGTACGAACAATGTAAATGAGTAGATAGATAAGGCCTTGTAGTCAACACCACCTAGATCGAAGGCCTTTTCGATGGGCTGGGCTGTCAACGTCATAAAATTGGAGAAATAATTACATTAGATTTTACTGTTTAAGTTTTCTTGACTCGGCTTGATTTTTTATTTGTCTTATAAATATTTTAAATATTTTCACTGAAATAATTTACAACGAAAATGCCGTATGATTGTGCAGTCCAAAAATGCAAAGGAAATTATAAATATGAACTAAAGATCCAAAAGTGAATGAATTTTCATTTCCACAAGATGACGATTTATCAGATGCGTGGCTATCAAAATGGATGATTTTGTACCAAAAAAAAAAAGAAAGTAAAATGATTAACTTATTTTATATCATTTTCTTTTATATTATTTGTAAAAATCATTTAAAACATGATGATTAAGTTAATTTAATGACTCAAAGTAATAAGGTGACTTCTAAAGATAAACATTTATTGAATTCTGTGGATGAAATTATAAAATTCATCAATTTTTAAATAAATATTTTCGAGATAAATACTTAAAGGCAATTATTATAATAATTTCTAATAAACATTTAAAAATGAACGTTTGAATTTTTATTTGTAAATGAATATTCCCATAAAAATTTTAAAATATTCACGGGTAAAATTAAAATTGACTAACATTTATATATGGTTTTTCCTGTTTCTGTCTATATTTCTGAGATGAAGTAATATGTACACTATTTACATTATTCGGACTATTATCCTCATCTTTGTCGTCATATTTATTACAACGTTTCAGCCGTTGTACGCTCTGGACTTCTTCAGGTAGTTAGAATGTCGAACTGAACCTTTTATTTCGCTCACTGGGGTAGATTGTTCTAGTTCCACGTGCCCTGTTTAATGGATGCCAACGCCTTTATCCACTGTGCCATGTGTCCTTGAGGACACATGGCACAGTGGATAAAGGCATTTGTTAGATCCAGTGAGAGGACACAAAGAGTTTGAGTTCAATACCCGTTTAAGGCAGTGGAGAACTTTGAGAGAGGAATTAACAGGAGATAACTGGTAAGTAACATCCATTAAACATGGCACGTGAAACTAGAACAGTCTACCCCAGTGAGCGAAATAAAGGGCTCAGTTCGACAAGAAGAAGGCTGGAGCGTACCACGGCCGAAACGTTGTAATATATATGGCGACAAAGATGAGGACAATAATCCGAATAATGTAAATAGTGATTTTTCCTATGTTTGAATTTTAGAACACCTACAAAACTCATTATTTTATCAATGTAATGAAATTGTCGATAATATGGACAAAATGTTTTTTTTACTATCTTTGATTTCGACAAGTGTTTTACTTTTAAAATACGTGTAATTGCCCTTTTAATTATCTTATTTACGTATGCAAACTTCGTTATCACCCATAGGACATAAGGCGAGAAACATTAGCATTTCATAAGAAAACTGATACCACAATTAGTGTTAGCCTTAAGAAAGCAATTCTTTATGTAGGTGCAATCCCTAAAATTTACCAAACTGTCTTTCATATTTATCTTCACTAACCCTCTCTAGAGAGTCACTAGACTCCAGAAAAAATTAATCTAGAAAAATCTGCGCTTAAAAGAGCTTTCGATCAAAGTATTGCTCGTGATTTGGAATACAAACATTAGTGAACATTCCGCAGCATAAATGATATAGAGGGAAAATTAAATTTTCTTGTTAGAAATTACTGGAGTATGGTGGGGCAGCAAGAGACTCTACTTATTATATGTCGCATCATCAAGACTCCATATCCCCAAATCAGTCAATCTGTTATAATTGGACCTGATTTTGCAGTATATTTCTTCTGTGATGATGTGAAAATTAATGTCATAGGGGAGTATGAGATTCTTGGTCATGTAATTGATACCGATACTTTGGAAATTATTATTGAAAACATGAAAATCTGGACATAGAAGAATGTCGAACCAAACCTCAAAATGTGATTGCTGCATTACATTTGGTAATTAATTTTACAAATGATTAACCAATTCATTATTCAGGGATCGCTGACCTTAGGGGAACAGAAATGTTGCCCTAACTTTGCAGAATGCATAAATATATTTTATACTTGCTAGACAATACTGAATGTAAAAACATAATATAAAAGTTGGTAGCTTAACAATAAATATGCTTATCCAATGATTATGACAGTTACATATTTTTCAATGTATTCTGCAACTGGTTGGATACTTGGAATAGCATTCTTGGAAATAATAAGAAGATAACAAATGAAAACTTTTCAGTTTTGAATCATACTACTCATGTAATTCTAGAACTCACCAAATATTGCACAGAAGAATTGAAAATGATGTATGTATTTGTTGGTAAATTTCAAATAGACTACCTTGTGGATAGATTTCTCAAGTAGCAGAAACTTGGTATAGTATGTCTATACGTCGAGTGTTTGAGTGTGAAAAACATTAGAATGATGCCAGTTTTAAAATTGAGCCTACCACTTAAAGTATTGATTTGAAGTATTTTGAAACTAACTGGGATGAAGTGTCAGCCGAACAAAATTTATATATTTATAAATTTAACATAAATTTAACAGAAGAGTATATTACTGAATGCAAATAATCTGTTACTGTTATATCATACGTAGCAGGTTATTACCGTTTTGCAGTTTTTATGAAAATGAAATAAAAACAGTTGCAAGAATGCAATATATGGAAGTGATAATGAAGAAAAATACCTGAAATGAACATCTATTGTAAAGGGATTAATAGAAGATATATGCTATATAGTAATGATACTACTACAAATGATGTTATCTCTAATTATATATTTATTGGTAAAGTGATAAACATCTTTTTTCATTGTTTAACCTTTCATCTTTTTCATGTGGACTCTTTTTTCTACAATTATTTAGAATCTGTCTTTCATTTTCTACAGAACAAAAATGTCAATATTGTAAATTTTCTATCACAGAATAATTAAAATAAAACATGCCAATTAAAAATATATATCTCGAATTTTATTGTAAAGAAAATAGTTTCAAATAATTTTATACAGTCAAAATAAGGAGAACGAATTTTACAGACTTTAAAATCAATAATGAAATATACACTATTTACTTCAATATAGCAATAGATGTAAAACTTTAAATAATTTTCCTTTAGAAAACAAAGTTTATTCTAACGTAAAAATCGAAGCTTAATTCCTTTCTGATGTGGGGCCAAAGTTGAGACCACAGAAGGAAAACACGGAACACGGATTAGATGTAAGAAAGATATATTAACAACAGGTTACAGAGATAGTGTAAGTGCAGCTTACTATATGTTAGTGTCCAATACTGGTAGTCGTATGCGGCTCTCTCTGTGTAGAGTGCTGTGTCGCATACTCAATATAGACCTGGAAGAGTCTATTGTGTAGGTAGTTCCGGTCTCACAATATTTTCTTTTCTAGTAACTGTAATATAACAAATATATAGTAAATTCATTGAATAATCATTAAAATAAAAACAGATTCTTAATCTACTTTTGATTGTTTTTTATTTATTTATAGGTGTAAAGTAGAAATCGAACCCTGGTTTGATTTTTTTCGACTGATATGAAAACATAATCTTTCAATTGACAGTATCGTAACTTTACGGAATAAACGTTTTTATAATAATATTTCCGTTTGTTTTTTTTTTTAATTTTATAAATTAATATTGAATAAAGTTCTAAGATGAAATTCGAACCCTGGATTCCTTTTTTAATTGTAATTTAAAAGGTATTCTATACGTAAAAAAAGTCTACAATCATTCATTTTCAGTAGTTTTGATTAGGTTTATACTAACTGAAGTGACATCGCGTCTAATAGAGCAGGCCTTCTATCTAGTTCGTATTGCTTTAGTCTTTGGTGTTATCCAGTCTATTTCTTTACTAATATTCGCTCACTGCAAAGCTTGAAGGACACATTAGATTTAGGGTTACTGCTAAAATAATTCTACGAAATGAGGTGTGTGATATGATGAAAAAAATGAGCTAAACATTGAGGATTATGAGGAAAAGGTAGATAGTTAAAGATTGTAAATTAAAAGAGTATAAGAATGAAATGTTCAGAGAAGAATCCAGGCAGGAGACTGTCTCACAATGGATCTGCTCTTTGAAATACAACTATCTGAATAGAAATATCTCCTAATATTTGGAATAAGGAAAAAAAGAAGTGTATTTATTTTCCTGAAAATATCATAGGATATATTATTTTAAAAATCGGAACGGAAAGACTTGAGATTATCCGTAAAATTGTTATGAATCTAGCGATAGAGTAGCAGAGAATGCAGAGGGAAGAATAATCATTCTCCCACAAAAAAGTAACGACTTTGAACTCTATTAAAGTTGAAAAGTAATTATTAAACAGCTCAAGCCAAGATATGGCGGCAATACTCCATTGTAGGCCTAACTTGTCCCTTGTAAATATAAAGCATGACTGATGTGTGTAGTACTTTTTGGATCGATAGAATGAACCGACAATTTCTTCATCATACTTATCAATGAATCGTATATAGTTGTCCCTCTTTAGATCTGGATTGAATTTGAGAACATATAGCCATTCAAAGGATGAGCCAGGTTGAGAATGTTGGCGTTTTGCTTGGCTGCAGAAAACTCAGGATTTGATCGGAGGTGATGACTTGATTCAAATTTAAATGTAAAGTGAATCTGATAGACTTTAAATAAGGGTTTATATTTTGGCTAAAATAAAATTTCTGATTTGTTTTGATCATTTCTTTTACCGTTTGTTCTACAATCAAGAACGTTTTGTAATATTTGTTAATATTGCTACACTATGCATGATCTTGAGTTCTCTTACTCATATATACTACAAATCTTAAGCAATATGTGTGTGTGAGTCCATGTATGTATATCTGCGCGTGTCTTTTTTTTCTACATGCGTGTGTGCATACTGTGCGTGTGTATTGTGTGTGAGTGTGTGTATACTGAATATATGTGAATAATAGATAGTTTTGAAAACTGCTCCGAGCAAGAAAGTAATCTTGCCAAAATGCAGATATTCTGTGAATTGAATTGAGTCTGGACAACAAATTTTCAAAACTAGCAACTTCGTATCTAGACATGCACATTTTTGAATATTTCTCTTACATCTTACCTTCATATATATACACAGAGGTGTTGGGGAGAATATTTGTACACATACAAACTTTTAATTTATTGTATTTCTTACTAATGAATAAACGTATTTTCATATAATTAGTTGTACACAGATATATAATAATTAATATGCATAAAAAAAAACAGAAAAATCTATTTAATAGAAATAAATCTCATTTATCCATCATTTTGATGTGAGAAAATGTATTCGTACAATACAAAAAGAAAACATAATATTCATATAATACTTTGTAGAATAGCCATTATTCACTTATAGGAACGAAACTATTCTTATAATTCTCAAGTAATGATTTTCAAGTGTAAATTAGTACTATTTTCCATTATTTTTCGCATATGAATTTCAGATCGGGGATATTTGTTGAAGCTCTCAATTGGATCTCAATTTTCAAATAACGCAACATATTCTCGACTAGGTTAAAATCTGGGGACTGGCTTGGTCACTTCAGGATATTTACATTATTTTTAGCAAGGCACTTCTTCGTATATTTTTCATTGTTCTTAGGATCATTACCTTGCTGAGAGATTCAATCAGGAGGAAGTTCAAGATTTTCAACCGAAATCATTAAATTTGCTTCGAAAATATTTTGATATGTTGCGGCATTCATTCTGCCATCTATTACTGATATTTTACCAGTAACTTTTGCAGGAAACCATACCCAAGCCATGATGCCTGCCTCCACAAAATTTCTCTGTTGGAACTGTGTTCTTTTGATTGAAGATATCACCATATTTCTTCCACACATGATTTCTAGAATTGCGTCTTATCAACTCAATTTTGTTTTCGCCTATCCATAATACTCTTTCCCAATACGATTTTGCTTATCCTTATGTTTCCGAACTAATTTCAACCTGGCATCACTGTGTCTTTTCAATAGCAGTGGAGTTTTCCGAAGGGAGGACGACCTTAGATTGTTCCTATGAATTTAATTGCTTAATGTCCGTTTAGTGACAGATTACAGATGGAAGCAATTCATTTTGCAACTCTTGACGGGAAACCATTGTATATTGTTTAATTCAATGCATTCATTTCCTCGGACTATTTGCAGAAATCTTCAACGGAGCATCTGTTCCTCTTTGGTTTTCAACATTATTTTATACCTTACATTTAATAAACTAATGATACTAAATAGAAAATTCATGTTGTCTGAGGTTTTCCTCTAATGTTAACTTCATTCTAGAGCTTAACCATCAGTTCTTTTTGCGAATATTTTTTGTCAAATCATTACATTTTGCTATGATGAAAACTTTCTTGCACGAATATCATTTACAGAATGTTCCGTTTGTATTTTTTACGCTAAAAATAACTACTGATAACATTATTAAAATATTCTATATTATTCCACTTGAATAATTAAGAGGATTTTTATTAAGATTTTCCCGCATTCTTACGTTTTCCATATTGAGTAAGGAAGTACAAAAATTTTCCATAATTTGTTTTGTTCAAAGCACTTTCGACCTCTTCTATAGAATATAAAAAATAAGTGAATTTTCCGTGTCGTCTGTATTTAATGAAATATGTTTGAAAGAAAGGTTGCCGTCCAAATATGCATTAATTACATATATATATATATATATATATATATATATATATATATATATATATTAGGAGTAACCCATAAAATCCAAAATTACATTATATGGGGTAGAGACCTATTTCAACCGCCGAAACTTTGGCAGTTTTATTCAACCCCGGTATATAGTCAGACTTCGTGTCGGAATTCGAAATTTAAGTTAGACAGTTGTCGAAAAATGAATATAGAATTTGTCTATTTCAAAGCTTCAGTCAGATGAAAGGCACGAGAGAGTGGTCAGAGGAAGCATGAAGGTATTAGCCTTTAAAGGGAAAGAGGTTTATAAAATTAAACCTGGATATTAACCTCATGACTATAAATTCGGGTTATATATGTAATGAAATTTTCATTTGAAACTAAGAGAGGGACGAAAAGGGGGTTATTTTTTTGTAATTATAGATAAATTAATTTTAAAAATACAAGTTCTTACTTAAAAATACTCTTCCCAAGATAAATTCAACTTAAAAGTAAAATATTTATAATAAATTAAAAATAAATATTAAAATTAATTTATTTATTACCTTTACTATATATATATATATATATATATATATATATATATATATATATATATATATATATATATGTGTGTGTGTGTGTGTGTGTGTGTGTGTGTGTGTCTGTATACAAATGAATCAGGTGACCGCATACAAGCAAGGCGAATTTTGAAATAGTTTGCAGCACACAGACTGTGTCCAGTACTAAACCATCCTTGAGCAAATGGAAGTCATCCAAATACAAATCATTGATTCGGATGACTAATAGCTCAGTGTCTATTTGGCACGTTTTATCCTTAAATAATCATCGTCTCTCATTCGTGCGTCTTGACTTTGAACACTGTCTTCATTAACGCTACCATCTTTTTTTATTTGTCAAATAAAATGAGTTAATCTTCTATCTCTGCCAGGGTTTCGATTGGCATTTTCGTATAATAAATACGTTGGAGTATCTTTCTCACTGAGTTCACTTTGAATACAAGCGCCTTGCTAGTTTAGCTTTTACTGCTACAGTAATCGAAACAGAACGTATTTGTTGAAATCAAAAAATAAGTACAGCTCCTACTCGCTTTGTTTTAATCACTTCAGCCGAAGCAAGGCAATAATGCCACTAAGACGCTAGGGGTCTACTGGACGTGAAAGAGAATGAGAAGGCTTTAGAAGTAAGCGGAAAACCAATTCTAAACAGTAAACAAGAGATAAGCATCTGCTGAAAAGACCAGAGAACGGTGTAAACCGGTGCGAGGCGAGTCTTTCTACTCCTAGTGAGGAAAAAGTAAATAAATAGGAAATAAAATCTCAGAGTTTAAGTGAAGACGTTCGAAGTAAAGATTGTCACGAAACCCTATCTTCAACGTGAAAAATGGATACACTTCTGCTCCTGTACAAAATAATGGGTAGGAGTAAGGCGTCATTTTATAAAACTTAGTGTGTATTTGTCCACTAAACTCGTTAAAATATAACACACTTAACGACTAACATGTTTTACGATCACCGAAATTTGAGATCTTCTATGAAATCTCTTTATCTTTTTAAAAACAACCTGTTAGTCCGTAGTATATGTTGTACGAAAACGTTGTTTGCAAATAAAGTGAAAAGTCAATAAGTTTTTAGAGACTATACATTTTTGAAATTATTTATTACAGTTACTATTCAGTACCCAACAGCAGAATACATACATTTTGAAATAAATTGGAAATGTTGAAAAACTGAAATTAAATCGATTTGAATATGGTTGAAACAAATCCAATACATACCTAGTTTTGACGGGCGATAGAATTGAATCGCATCAAGGAAGACGGAGTTCAAGACTTTGGTTGGTTGTGGTCGACACAACGATCAGCCCAACATTAGAGCGGCGATATGCGCGCACGAGAGCCCCGTCAGAAAGTTCGTCAGTTCTCCCTCTCTCTATCTGTTCCTTCTTTCGATATCGTTCTCATGTGAGTCGAATATTTTATTCAGGCTTCTTTAATTGGTCAATGAATAAATGATACTTTTCCGTTCGCCAATCAAATACTGCCTAAAATTAAGAAATATGATTAAGTGAGATGAAACATGATATTTTCCTTAAATTACATCTTGCAATTTGGTTTCACTCGTCATCTTAAAAAAATTGCAAGTTATCTTTTGTTTTTCAAAAAAAATTTTCGATAATTCATTTAGGATGATTTCTTGTTAACCCGTATTAGCAACTCGAATCTTGTCTCTTTATGTTTGTACTCAATTAATATTTTAAAACTAGGATCGAAAGTTATATAACTCTAAAAATGTATTAAAATCTTTTTATAGAAAAATATCTTTCCCGCCAGCTAATTTTCGACATTTTACTTCCAGTTAATCCTAGAGTCTCAGTATAGAAGAATTAGACGTGAAACACAAGAAAATATAAGGTTAAATCGCGCTCATTCCCTTGGCACTCTGCTGCTTGCTCAGCTGCCACTGCCCATAGGAATCACTTCTTCCGCCTGTACTGTAGTGACATATCAGATTGCAACAGACGTCACTTTGCCTCAGCCCGTAATGAGTGCAAGCTTGTCCTCAATCAAGCAAATTCAGTATTTGCTGATAGACTGAAACAATCTAATGTATCTTGCAAATTCGGCTTCAAAGTTTATTATTGTCTCTAAAGAGCGTACTAAACAACAGAAAACCCACAATACCTCCTTTGTCCAACAACTATTAGGTCCTGACTTCCTCAGCTGATGAGACCGAATGCTTTGTCGGAAATTCTCAAACAATTCAACGCCCGACTCGTCCGGTGTACCCACACGCGATATCCCCCTCATAACTGAGGCTCTATCGAGCGAGTTGCACATAACCATATCGTTGGTATTGGGCATCATATCTAAATTAGACTCCAATAAGGCTGGCGGTGGAGACGGGGATACCAGCCATTGTCTTGAAGAAAGGTGCTCATGAACTGGCTCCTGTCCTCTCCAAACGAAACAACTACTGCCTCAGTGACTCTTACTTTCCATCCTGTTAGAAATCTTTATCTGTTGTACCTGTCTTTAAGAACTCTGGCGACCATTCTGGCCCATCTGACTACCGTCCTATCAGTATCCTACCACTTTTCGGCAAAGTCTTTGAAGCCTTAATCAACGACGAATAGATTAAACACCTTTATCCCATGATCTGCTCTCTGACAAGCAATATGGTTTCCGCTTTGCCCCATCTACAGCTGTTGTGCTCACGGCCATAACTGAATTTGTTTAACAAGCAAACAAGTTTTTTCTCGCCCGAGTCCATCCTTCAAATCTATAAATCAACCATTCGCCCTTGCATGGAATACTGCTGTCATATATGGTATGGAACCCCCGCATTTCGTCTTAGCGTCCTCGATTAATCCAGAGACGGATATGCAATGTTGTTGGCCCTGATCTGGCATCTTATTTACAGTCGCTCTCTCACAGACCTGCCGTTGCCAATCTCTGTTTTTTCTACAATCCTTTTAAACTAACTGCTCCGACGAGCTACTTTCGCTAGTTCCCAAACTGTATGAATTTAAACGTGCCAATAGGTCGGCATCTCAGTCCCAACCTTTCACTGTTAAAACGGTTAAATGTAGGCGTCTCTTCTACTCAAATAGCTTCATGTCTCGCACCTCCTGTCTGTGGAACTTCCTCCCTTTTACTTGCTTCCATGATAGCTATAATCTCCAACTATTCAAATGCAATGGCAAACGACATCTCCAAATAACTTGATCTATTCCTCTTCCTTCTCTTCATCCTTTCTTCTATCACGCGTCTTTACTCTTGCTTCCAATCGCTGTAACACTTTGCACGCTCGTGGCACCTCAGCCTTCCTTGGGTTGAAAAGCTTAAAACATAAATAAGTGTCGCCTATTTTTGCCCATAAATAATTCTAAACCATACTTGAGTTTTTTCTTAATTCTAGGAACGTATATTATCATAAATATTATCATTCCATAAATGGATATATATTTATCTAATATGAGACAGTTTGTATGAAGCGGTTTTATCTTGCTCTCTTCTTATGAAGAGTGCTCACTAAATAATTATACTTCATTATATTATTAAGGAAAAAAATATTCTCCAAATTACCGAGAGAAGATAGCGAAACGAAAGAAGCATTGGAGCGAAGATTAGCAAATGTGTCTTGTAGAAGAATCGCGATATTTAGTCGTCAGTCGGTGACCCAGTTTCGTTCTGCTCTAAATATATCGAAAATATTTTCGCTGGTGTTCTAGGATCCATCCAATAGAGAGTAACTCAGCATTGCATAAAAATGGGAAAGAAAAGTAATACATCTTGATATCTACCACATTAATGGATGACGCCTAGTATTTTGAGGGCAGAAACAAAAACAACAGAAAAATTCATGTTCTGATCGGCTTCGGTGAGTCGACTAAATAAATATTTAGCGGAAATGTGAAGGTTTGTGTATTAGTAAAATAGTAGAACTTCATAAGATATTTGTAATAAAGATAAGATTAATCACTGTATTGTCACTAGTAACTGATATATATATATATATATATATATATATATATATATATATATATATATATATATATATAGAGAGAGAGAGAGAGAGAGAAAGAGAGAGAGAGGACAAATAGAAAGATATATAGAGATATGGAGATGTGAAAATACACGTTAATATCTACGACATTCATATTTCAAATATGATTACACGGGGACGAAACTAGATCATCGCCATCAATTAGTGCTGATATTCTATTTAAACAAACGTATCTGTATGCCTATCTATCTATCTATCTATCTATCTATCTATCTATATTTATCGCTAAACATACAGGCAACCGGACGTATCCATACTGATGAGCTTTGATACAACGAAATATTCTGTCTGTGAATGACAAAATTATATATATATATATATATATATATATATATATATATATATATATATATATATATATATATATATATATATATACACACACAAAGTATATTTTGTCTTCTATGTTATAGGTTGTCTATGTATCAATTCCTTCAAGTATTTTTTTTTTGTTTTTTTTTTTATATTAAACTTTACATATCGAGTTCCGATACAGTCAACCATTTGTGTTGAAGAATGCCAATGTATTGACGTTGGTTGAAATAGTCCATACTCATGAGGTAATTTTGGATTTCCCTGTTATGTATATATATATATATGTGTGTGTGTGTGTGTTTGTGTGTGTATACTAACCAGTAATTTACAATCGACTGATGGGATGTATTGATACGCTTTCATTTCAACGCCTGGCGCTTATGTCAGTCTAACTCTATACCCTATGCTCACACTGCCTGCGCCTAAAGAACTGACAGTATTTCACACGTCGACGGCGTATAATATTACGTGCTTCTTCTCACGTGCAAATGTGAAATAACGTCTAATCCCTCAATTATAGCATTGTTATTCTCTCATTGGCATTTCGTTCCCTTACAGCAATAATTTCCAACGTGGGGTGCATAACCCACCGACGGGGCATGGTGATATTTTGGTGGGGCTTGCGTAGGATGTACACCCTTCGGCTTTCTTTACCAATGTAAGATCAAATTTCATTTTGCATTATTATTTCATAATTAAAATGATCAAAGCATATTACAAAATATGATTTCATTTAAATATTTTATATTTCTGCCTTTCATTTCTTTATTATATATTTTGAAACTATATATATATATTTAACTGTCTTTTTGTTTGTTTTAATTTTTCTCTTTCATGGACATGGCTTTGGTGGCCTGTTTAGAGACCAAGATAATGGCCTTTTAAGCTCCCATCACGTGAATTACAGGAAAACTTTGAAATAAATATTGCAGGTGACACACCAGAATATTAGAAATATCAAAGTGGTGCATGTCCCAAAATCGGTTGAGAACCACTGATTTACTATCTGGTAAAGTCATATTTCTAACGACAATATCTGCCGTATTTTAACCAATTAATTTCTTTTTAGTTTATTTCAATTTTTTCCTAGCTCTTCAGAACAGACGGGATGCACTTGAATGCATATAATAGTCCTTGTTTGAAATATATTTTCATGAAGATTTTTGAGCAAAGTTTGTTCGGTCTCGTTTTTATTGTTTTTTTTTTATTGTTTTTTTCGGCCGCATCTACTTCGATTTCATCAGCTTAGTTTTCAACAATTTGGAATCTTGCTTTACGGGATGTACGATTCGCCCTTCATCAGTAGGTGGCTTGTATGGAAGCGGAAACACATTGCACCAGATTTGAAATGTATGACAACAGATGTTTATGTCGATCAGATCAGGATTCGACATCCAGGAAGTGAACAGCGCGGTAAATTCTGAGAAAGCAAATAATACAAAATGAAATTAAACACTAATTATATACAATAATGAATTAGTACAAATAATCGTACTTATTTAAATTTAAACTTATCTGATGAAGATAGCGTAAATATTTACAATAGCATATCTCAGAAATATAGACAAATTCTGATTAGGATCGTTCATTTATTTTTTCACACACTTTCCTTTAGTTTGCATAATGATTTTATAAACATTTCACAGCCGTTCAAATTAATTTTATGCAACTAAAGATATATTATAGTAATGGCTCTTGCCTAAATTTACTTTGACATAAATAGTGAATCAGTCTTCGATATTCTGCCACATGTATGTTTAGCAATGCGTACAATTGTATATCTATCTCCCTCTCACTCTTTCTCTCTGTCTCTCTTTCTATATATATATATATATATATATATATATATATATATATATTGAGTGTTAAAATGTTTTGCTATTAAATAATTAATAATTTTCATATTATAATCCCTCCTTTCTTTCGGTTTCCCTTAGTATAAGTTCTTTCTTAAGTTGACGTGTTAAAGTTTATAACTAAGTTGAAGTTGTGTAGCGAATTTTTCATTTAAACCTGGCAACATCCGTCCTCCCCTTATCACCACTCGGTCATTTTTTGTGTTGTCTGCTATGTTATGGTTTAGCTATGGTTCTTTTTTTAATATTAAATTTTGAATTTCGAGTTCCGATACAGTCCACCAGTTGAGTTGAAAAAATTCAACGTATTGACGTTGCCTGGAATAGTCTATACTCATGACGTAATTTTGTATGTATATATATATATATATATATATATATATATATATATATATATATATATATATGTGTGTGTGTGTGTGTGTGTGTGTGTGTGTGTGTGTGTGTGTTTATAAGCTAGTACTTTACAATAGACTGATGGGAATCGTTGATACGCATCGGAACACCACTGCATCTGTGTAGCGATTTTGACATGTTTTCGGTGTAATATCCTAAAATAAATAATATTGCTCTATTTTGTATTGAGCCGTCTTTTAAATTAAATGTTACGAACATAGGAATTGTACTCTCTTTGTTCTCATCTTACCTGGATATGTATATATGCATGTATATAGACTCGTAAATAATTTAAATATTTCCTTATCTCGTCCCAACATTGAGACTCGATGTTATGACTCACTCATCAGGAGAATATATTGTAAATTTGATTTTTTTAAATTTTAATATTTAAGATGACTCAATCATACATTGAAGTTTCTTCATGAGTAGATGTAATCTCCACGAAAAAAATAGTAGCACTACCTCCTCAAGATCAAAGTGATTTTGCCGAGCTGCCTAACCTTCGTAATCACCATTAGATTCATCCAAATCTTTCGAATTTTCTGTGCTGTCTTCGGATTGGCAACCAAACACTCTGAAATCTCCATATTGGAGCTTCTGGCACGAATATATATATTCACTGATATTAAACTTTGCAAGATCTTTAATAGAAACACCTTAAAATTAAGTTACAGCTTCACTGAAAATCTAGAACGAATCATAAAAAAACAATAAAATCCTGGGAAACCATGCATGCCAAAATCAAATTAATAAAAATCCTAAATTAAATTGGACAAAAATAATGAAAAATTAAGTGATAGTAGAAACCCTGAAGACTGCCCCTTGGATAATAAATGCCGCATAGAATTTGTGGTATACCAATGCACAATCTCATCCATTGAGAAGCCAAATATCGAAATTATATATATATATATATATATATATATATATATAGGATCCACGAAGAATGAATTTAAAATTAGGTGGAGACAACATAAAAGCTCCTTCAATAATATTAGAAATAGAAATCAGTCATCCCTATCTAAATAGTTTTGGCATTTAAAAGCAACGAATAAAATACCAAAAGTAAAATGAAAAATAATAAATAGAACAAGAACTTGTAAAAACCTGGATGATCCATGCCCTTTATGCCTACATGAAAAACTACACATTAATAAGTTTCTAAAAAACGAAAATTTATTAAATCAAATACATGAGATAACGGTTTTTTGCCGACACCGACAAATATTCGTCTTAAATAATTAGCTGAAATAATGTTTACATTTCAAGTTCAATTAAAGCAATAATGTTAAAAACTTAACCCAAGTCGTCAACAAACAAATTGTAGTTCAATACGACATATTCATATACAAACAACACTTTTAGAAAAAAATCTTTATGTCTACAACTAAAATTTAACAGCGTAACAAAAGTGCCAAAAACATTGTCTTTGAAATAGAGCAGATATGCGTTGAATGGATGTCATCATTCGTTTGAAAATAGCCCCCCCCCCACCTTGACTTATCCTCTTTTCGAATGTAACGAATATGTTGATACAATAGTTGTCAGTGAAAATGTAAACACTACCGCCCATTATTAAAATGTTTAGTTTTCTCCGTTTCCATAGAAATTAATATTACGAATGTATATGCTCATAAAGCTCCATAAATTTCAAAATTTGTTATTCCAAAATAGGCTGAACAGATATAGGTACTTTAATTTAATTTAATTTCTATAATTAAATTGAAGATTTTAACTTCTGTTTTTCGACATGAGAACTCTTTTGTAATGATGGAATCATATTTTTTTAAATAATTATAATATAGGCTCTACTTGTCTATTGAGCACTGTTTTTTTTTTTTTTTTTAAATAAAACAAAAATACTAAAGAACTTCGGATTACTAACCTAACGGTTCTTTCCTATTTTTCTCTATATTTGTACAAACGCGTACAAACGCACACACACGCACACACACACACACACACACACACACACACATATATATATATATATATATATATATATATATATATATATATACTGTGAACATACACATCCACACGACATAGACTGTGAGTTAGTGATATACTCCTTTAGATTCGAATCTAACCTTCGAGGTCATATAAAATTGTTTTTAATTCAAGTAAAAATAAATCTATCAGCATTACTTTACAAAAATAAAATAATTAACATAAAAAAATAAGTAATACTTCCTCGTTTGTTACAGTGGAGTTCAATTTTCCTTACCGCATTAAAAAAACTGGTCTGATTTATAAATATTAAACTAAAATATGACATTAATTATATATTTCTAAAAAAATTCCATATTAATTATATACTTCTTCAAAAAAAGTTTTCAATTATAAGTCAGTAAACTGCGCCTTTAATTACACGTTACTATCAATAACCCATGAACACTCACCGTCCTTCAAAATTACACGATGGTCATTAACGGGTTGAACGCGTAATAAGTGGGAAGAAAGATACCATGAAAAATTTTTAATGGAGGACCATATATTCATAAATAAGGTATGTATCAAGTAATTAAAATTATATGTAAATGCCAGTATTTTATTAATCTTTATCATTTTCGAAATTCGACCCGGGACCGAACTCTGCTCTCGTATATTATCCAGTAAATACGAAGCTCATTTTATGAAGGACTATGAGATTGAAGTTGACCAATCGCGTGGTTTCTGATAATTACCCGGTAAATGTCTTTTTTCTGATTCTATATATAAGTGTACGCAACATTTGTTAAAAATGAACAAGGAGCACAAATATTAATATCACAAATCGCTTATCAATAATAGTACATCAGAATTACAAATCGTAGCAATGCCGGAAGTATCTCTATGGCTTTTTCATGGCAAGTGCTCGGACGAATTGCATTCCGCCAGTTCTAAAATTCACGACCAAGACCCTCCATGTCACTCGCATTGTAGCAAACCACCCACATAGACTTTATATTCCATTCTTAAGAAGTAAGTTTCGAGCTAATACCTTCTTCCCATAAAACACTGCTCCGTGGAACCGACTCCCAAGAGGATGTTTTCCCGATCACTACAATCTTAACCTTTTCAAGTTTAGGGTTAATAGATTTTTTTCTCGAACTATTTGCTTAAATTTCCTGAAACTTTAACATACTACCTTGAGTGACCCATTTGTCTTGTATAGGGCGAACCTCAATGAAAAAAAAAAAGATTCTCACTTTAAAAAAATCCTCTCTTTAGATTTGGAACTTAGTTTCACTTCCTGAATATGGAAAAAAAAAGACAAGAAATATGGTAATTCAGACGATACCACAAGTGCAGAAATTATTGCGATGACGTTATTCTTAAAGAATAAAAAAAGAAATTAGCAGAATACGCCAAGATTCGGAAAACTTAAACTTCACTTGAAGAATTACAACAACATCAGCAACAACACAAATGTGCAGCACATGTGACTAAAAGATAACATAATGATATATTCAATCTGGTAACATTTAACACAACTTGTTTCCGTGTTCCTACAGAACATGGGAGATAATGGCTCTCTACAACATTCTATCCTTTGTAGCTCTTAGCAATGTATGAATTGTTACGATCTCTCGCCTTCTATGTTGTGTCAGTCATTTATACAAGCTCATTAGCTTGTCGTTTCCTCGTCTTCCTTTTGTCTTCAGTCTTGTGTGTGTCAACATTTCTAATTCATTTTTTCTTCATTATGGGACCTCAAAAATTCAGCTGCCTTTTTCTAATTTTATGTCATATCTTGCTTCAATTTTTCTGGAAACATAGCACATTGTTCACATTTTCCGTACATGCAGCTGCCCATGTTATTCTCAGTATATTTTACTGGATGTCTTTCTCGATGTCATTTACGAGAAACACATGCATGTTACTTCAAGTTTTCTTTTCAACTGTAGAGAAATAGTTCAATATTCACTAATGTATCAGAGGATAGACATAGAAATACAACACTCCTTTCTTTGATTCTAACGAAATTTTCTTGTTACATAATACTTTTCCTTTCCGTTTTAACACTTAGTCCTTTATTCTGGCTTTCTTTTGCTACATTGTCTAAGAGAAGATGCAGTTTTCTTTTTTATTTCTGTCATCACTGTGGTTTCAACTGCATATCTTATATTGTTAAGTTTGTACTCACCAATAATAAATCCTGAATCCTTAGAAGTTGAATAAATCCGGTGAGAAGACATCGTTCTATTTTTTGTACTATCTCAAATTATTTTCTATCCGTAGTGGTTACCTCCCAGTATAAGTTGTGGATTTTTGTAATATAGTTCACGGATAAAGTTTACCCAACAGTGCAAATAGATTTTTGTCTCGTGTCATATCACATGCGTTTTCCAAATCTATGAAACGTAAATATACGTTTTTCTACATTTTTATTGGTTTTCCTTATAATTATCTCAATAAATATTACATTTCTTGTTCTAGTACTTTAATGAAACTATGCAATCCATGTGCGGTATAATTTTGATAAGTGGACTATTCAAAGGATAAGCTTTGTAATGTGGCTCATTAAGCTGATTGTCCGTTGCATGCGCGCACGTGTGTGTGTGTGTGTGTGTGTGTAAGACTGGACAGTATGACCAACGCCTAGATGTGACAACCAGGTTATAAACTGGAACACAGACTTGTAGTAGTGTATTTATTTTACCTTTTTATTGGTGAGGTTTTACAAGATAGTTTTCGATTCACAACTACCATAGTAAAAATCAGTTATCGTGTCTGCATTTTAAGAAGAGTCCGAATCTAATTTATTTCGCAATTCGTGTTGGGCTGGGAAAGTCATTATTGCTATCTTCTCCTTCAAACAAAGATTTCATTTTATGGATTTTTTGTAAACTGGTGCTTCTTTTCCTATTTTCTATGATATCTTTGTTGTATTTTGATTTTTAGTTCTCTTATATGTTTAGAAACCGTTGTGATGTTCGCTTGTGTAATATTTTTCAGTCTCTTACAATTCCTAAGGATGCATAATATGAGACCATCGTCCCTGTAGAGGCATTTATGATTTTTGTTTATTGTTTTGCTTAGTTCGTGTAAGATACTTATGCCTATCATTCCGAGGATTTCGGATCCATCGAAACCTCTTATTGTAATGTCAAATGTTCCTTCAATCTTTAACCTAGCAATTTGAATAATATTGATTTTCGGCTGTGCTTAATCATTTGCAATAAGATTGTGGTTATTCTTATATGTTTTTGAGATAATTTTTTGGATTTATCTAGGTTTTATTATTGAAATGTAAAAAATATTCTATATATTGTTGCATAAATTAGCAGTTATGTTTTTTTTTGTTTTTTTTGTTTGTTTTTTTTTTAGATTAGGAAACCATTCTATGGTTGTTTTTAAGCTTTTACATTGTTTTAATCCGAACATCGTTCTTAGTTAAGAGGTAATTCTCTCTAGTATTTTTTTTGCTTATTTCACCAAGTTCACTTTAAGTTTGACTTATGAATCTGTATGTTTGAAGTTTTCTTTGTGGTCTTTTAGTAGAATGGATGCGTGTGCTTTAGTGATGCAATTTATTCTGTCATCTAGATCTAAAGTTTGGTTGATTCTGTAATTCTCGGTGATATTCTGTATGTTTTAAGTATGTTGGACTTCAGTAGTTTGTTGTCTGTTTTTTTATTTATTTATTTATTTTTTAGGGTGGGGGCTAAGTTTATATCAATTTCTCCGTTTTGTTTACGGTTATAAATAAGTACATTAGATCAAGAGCTGACTTTAGTTATATGAACTTTTCTTTTTTTTCTGGAAAGCAACTTATTATTTACGATAATTTTTGTTCTTAATTAAATGACTTAAGTCTCTTTTGAAGTTGTCTATTTGCTTGTGCTGGATATTTTTGATTTGAAATCCGTATTTTTTAGAGTGGCATTTGTGTTAAGTTCTTGAGCTAAGAACAAATGTGCTTTCTAGATCTCATATTGAACACTTTTGCCCATATACGTATTAAAACTTGAAAACACACACACACGTGTGTGTGTGTGTATGTGTGTGTGTGTGTGTGTAAAAATTTCAGATTATACCTATAAAAGTACAATATGATTAAAGACAAAACGAAAACGTATCTCATCGGACGTGTTTATCATTTGCCTTGATAAAGTCCCTCAGAAGATAAAACGCGTCGAAATAGATAAGTTTTCATGTTGTCTTTTATATATATATATATATATATATATATATATATATATATAGGAGTAGGTGTGTGTGTGTGTACTTATAGATAGATAGATAGATAGATAGATTGGCATGACCCAGTTGTAAAAGTTCTATAGATAAGTGAAAGATAATGATGTTTGAACCTTACTACACAAATATTGCCTAGTTAAATGTGTTTTAATTGCATACACACATATACATACATACATATAGATCAGGAGGGAATAATGGAGAAATAAAAGAGATACATAGATATAAATATATCCACGCTTTATATTGTTATTTTCTTTGTGATCAACACGATGTAGAATATCTAATCAGAACATGTTTTCTTTTTCCCCCACCTACGTTATTCAATTTTTATAGGGCACTTAGAGGCAATCAACTTGCTGCAAAGACAACTAGCCTTTAAATAAAAATCTCGCCCATTCAAATACACAAATATTGACATTCATAAAGGCTTACACACAAATACAGCGAGACGCGTATAGAAAAGTTCATACATACGAATGTACACCCACACAATATATATATATATATATATATATATATATATATATATATATATATGTGTGTGTGTGTGTGTGTGTGTGTGTGTGTGTGTGTGTGTTTTTATAGACAAATCAATCACTACCTGAGCGTGAGCTCGCATATATTCTTCTTTGTTCCAATTCTGGAAACTAATATTCACTTGCTTTTCTGAAAACCTTGATAACATTTGACGTTAATTCCAACACCTGTGCCTCCGTATATGCGTGTTTGCCTGTCTGTGAGGGCACGGGCAAAATATATAATGATGATGTAACGGAGTGCAAAAAAAAGGAAAAAAAAATAAGACAATAAATTTGCGAAAAAAAGAGCGTAGAAATGCTTTTATTCGGACGATTCTCGTTGCCATGGCTATTTTAACGAGGCCCGTAATTTACATTAAATAGAAAGAAAATTAGAAAACGGTTTCAATGACTTTGTTAACCGTTGTGTAGCAGACAGCAATTCTTATGCGTTAATATGAATGTATCTGTTTGTCTATAGATAGGACTTAGTGTCTAGATTTAGGCTTAGTGAAAGATAGGTTTTCTAAATATAAATATTAATATATTGTGTTTACATATGCTGTTTGAAAGGGCCGTGGATAGATCCCAACAACAAATACACTAAATAAAATTTAGTTTTGATTGCAAATTAACACGACCAGTTTATTTACAAATCGTTAAAATCAAACAAGTAGACAGAAATGATTACCAGTTAGAAAAGAGAAAAAAGCGAGCAAAGTCAATATGCTTGATGTTTTTGTGTGTAGAAGTTGGCAAAGATGAAGAAAAGGAAAAAGTATTGTATATTAAAGTGACTTATGCAGTACGCAAAGAAAAATGGAAACTGAGAAGTCACCAAAATACTCAACATTTTTCAATTAGTTACGAAAACAATAATTTGAATATTACATCTCATAGTTTATATTTACATTTCATATTCTTTCTATCTATCTAACTATCTATCTATATCCTTCAGTTCAAATCTACCTATCTCATTCGGTTCAAAACTATCTAACACATATTGTACAAATATATTTATCTATATCATTCTGTTAAAATCTATCTATCTATCTGATATTATACACGTAATAACAGACACATTCTCATACTTATGAACTATATGACTTGGGTAATATATTTCTATATGTTCTATCTCTCACGCCCATATATATATAAATATATATATATATATATATATATATATATATATATATATATATATATATATATTCACCGTTCTCTTGATGGTCCTTGGATGAACTTTGAGGTTAAATATAGAGTACGAATATTTGGTACATTTGCTAAAGGCCTGAAGGATTTACATATATATATATATATATATATATATATAGATAGATAGATATATAGATAGATAGATAGATAGATAGATAGATAGATAGATAATATTAGTGGAAAATATACATATATATGCAAAATATATATAAAAAAATACCCATACATGTATATTTTAAGAAAAAAAATTTCCAAGAGGAAGAATCCAGGTAGAACTCAATATCTAGGACAGAGTAAGGATATAATAAAAAGGCTTAAACACTAATATTCCATGGTCATAATTTATTCTATTGGAATCGTAAATACGATCCAAATCATCAAACCTACAAATTCAAAATGAAAACAGAAAAAACAACTCCGGAAATCAAAACAGAATTTAGAGAAAGTGTATGTATGAGGAGGAGGGAGATGAAACCTTAACAGAGAGAATTTTAGGAGATGTGGAGGTGGGGGGAATTTAAAAAGAGGAGAAAAAGAAAGTCGATGATGTCTAATGCATAAAGATACATTTCGTGGTGACATATACACACCATAGACAAATAGAAGTTAAGGTAGGAGGTAGGGGAAAAAAAAAAAGAAAGAAAGAGAAGAGGGGGGGGAGAGAGATGGGACGAAGGAAAATAAAATTGTGTTTACTTAGAGGGCCGCTTTGTAATTGAGAAAATGTGACAAATTAATATCGACTACAGGTTAGAAATCAAATATAAATATATGAAGATGAATATAACGATTGTCTAATTTAGCAAGGACCAAATATTTCTATGTTCAAAAACACATACTAATACACACAAAAACATATACAAGTAGGTACATACACTTAGGCATGTACTCACACACACACAGAGACATACGTGTACACACACATACATATACATATATATATATATATATATATATATATATATATATATATATATATATATAAAACCTAAAAATATAAAAATATATTCACATATCCACACATACACATATTCATCTATATTCATATACACACACTTTTCACATACATATACACGCATACACATGCCCCCATGCATATATTCATACATACATACATATATATACATACACATACACATACATATATACATACAGTTACATATATATATACATATATATATATATATATATACACATATATATACATATACCCATACATACACGTACATACATATACACACATACATATACATACATATACACACACATACATATATATATATATATATATATATATATATATGCATACTCATGCAAAAATTAGTTACTCATGCGTTAGAAATACCGGGTTATATATCTATGCGAACCAGTTCTCTGTAATTATATTATGATGGAGGAAAATGTAAATATATTTGTTAATGCTTACTTATTGTAAACGAAATTTCTTCTTTCTCTAAGAATCCAATGGACAAAAACAGATATATCCTAATAAAGTTCACGGCGAACCCACTCCAACATTTTCCAATTTCAAACTTGCTACCAAAATCACACTTTTAGGTAAAGTTCTTCCCTGGAGATCTTTTAAGTTTTTTTTTTCCGTTTTCCTGATCGGATTATGTTGTTGTTTACTATCTTGAGTGAAAATCGTCCAACATGCAGAATTGTCTATTTGTTTGGGGGTTATTTATTATCAAATATATAAATACACACACACACACACACACACATATATATATATATATATATATATATATATATATATATATATATATATATATATATATATGTATATATATATATATATATATATATATGTATGTGTATGTGTGAGTGCATACATGTCGTGTGTAACAGTAAAATTCTTCAAATAGTGTAACAGAATTATTATCTATGTCACAAAATATTTACTATCTAAAAACACTATAATAATTGAGTTTCTTTTTATTACGTTTTCAGTTAAGACGATTAGCCATTTTGAGACCATTTTTCGTAAGATAGACTGAAAAACCCTAGAAAATTGTATTGTGTCAGACCCACTGTCTTCTCAACTGAGGAATGCTGAGAGGAAAATCCTTTCGGCATTTAGTATTCGTACCAATATTCATACTTTTAAAAAAGAGAAAACTGTATAGAGGAAAACTCGAATGAGGAGGTCACAATAGGAAGAGGGACCATAAAGAGATAATTTAGAAAAGATCCAACTCAATCCATAAGACGTTTGGCACGCCAGAGAAAAGTTTCACCAGTGACAGTTCAAAGAGCAGTGAGAAAAGACCTGAAAATAAAATCGTACATCAATGATGTGAGATAACTTGTTTCGACAGGCCGAAAATTTAGAAGGTGTTAGAGGGCGAAGATCATCAGGAATAATTTGGAAAATGATCCTGGAATAATATATATATATATATATATATATATAAATTAATTTCAATCTTTCATGCACCTCCGATTCTTCGCTATGATTAATTACTGATGAATATGTCATTTCGTTTAATTTCATCACGATCCTTCTATTAAACTCTGAGAGTAATTATACATTGTTATTGCTCAAAATATAACCCAGTAGCCTTATAAAAACCTCGGATAATTCCAGTAGGATATCTTTAATCATTTCTAAGATACAACGGTTCAGAACTTAATCTAAATTGGACAATTTTGGAGTTACACCCATCTTTTTTTTGTGTTTGTTTATATATATATATATATATATATATATATATATATATATATATATATATATATATTATTATTATTATTATTATTATTATTGTTATTATTATTCACTAAATACAAGTCCCAAGAGACACTCAAGATGGAAACTTACTGAATATACATGTTGCAAGGGCGTAAAGGGGAAAACTAAGAAGTGTATATTATGAATATACATTATAGTAGGATATATAATGGCTGACACTAAATCCATAGGGTTTAATATCGTAGTGATCTGAGAAGCACTTTCTCGGGAGTCTCTTCCATAGGTCTAGGTGAGGATTTGTGTGGATCTTTTCACTTACTCGTGGAATACGGAAGGAAAGAGACAATCGACCTTATGTACACTGGTATTACATGTCGTTTTTGAGGTCAGATCTGGTTCAACCAAGGAATGAAGCTCGTTTGAACGTTTGACATGAATAGTGAAAATTGAATTGTAAAGAGTTTGACATGTTGGGACTGTAACAACCAAGATGAGCAAATTTGT
>CAHIKZ030004943.1:272500-327500 GCA_903632075.3 Acanthosepion pharaonis
CAAAACCTCACATCACTAAACCCCTGATTTTATTTCTCATTCCTTGGCATTTTGAACAAATATAATCGATTTCCTCAATTCACAATGATTTGGAGATATTTTAGGCTGAATTTAAAATAAAGATATTTTTTTAAGTTCGCACAGTCTTCTGTTACTTTGACTCAATATAACTCAATATATATTAAAAACTTAAAGTTATCACGTGTTTTCAGTTATTTTAAATTTTCATTGTTCCCTACTCATCCGGACAAAAATCCCAATATTGGATGTTCAATCACTAGATCAATCCTGGGATCATGCTGATTCCCAAAAGGTATAATATGTCTATGTAGACCAAGCGCGGCGTTATGGGAGTACTTTCAGCCATACGGCAGACTGACAGAAATTGCCATTTATTTATTTAGATGACGCGTCATCTTTTACGCACCAGATCCTGAAAGCCATTCACAAATTTATAACATTTGAAACACTTTTACCATTACAATTTCCTTTTGGCTTTCATTTGATAACTATAAGTAGGTTATTCGAGTTTTTGTCTTTAATATGTCTTGTGGGTGTTAAAATTTTAAAATTTCTAAAATTTTCCTGCCTATTTCTGACTGTATTTATCCGTTCGCTTGTGTCTTTTTTCCTGAATACTTCCTAATTGCTCACGTATTCTGTCTATGGTGTTCTTAGCATTCTTCTTTGCAAACACATCTCTGTCATTTCAAGCCTATTTTTTATCGTTGATTATATTGTTCAGTAATTTATATCAAATAATTGATTTGATATTATATAACGATTTTTCCCCATCTTAAGACATTGTTCAAATTCTGGAAGACATTTTTCACTGTTCGTCAGTATCTTTCGATTTCTTTTACTCATTTTCCTCAGCATTTCTACTCTACATACTAGATAGATTTCTGTATTTGCTTAATGTTGATTTTGCCAATACATAGCTCAATATAATGGCTTACGACCATGATTCTGTCTTTCTTACAGTTAATAATTGCTTTATTCCTTCCATTTCTAACTTGTCTAAGATTTCATTCAGTTATCCTTTCTGAGTCTGACATTAGAAAAGGTTCATCAGCATATGCCATGTTGTTAAGATTCTGCAAATAATAGATACTGATAGTTTTCTGGGCTATGTTAATCATGTCTCAGTGAATAGGTTAAATAAACACGAAGTGAAAACACACTAGCCTTACACCATTTTTGATTTCCCTCTGTACACTGAAGTTCTTTATAAGATTTTGGATTGCTCTAATATTTTTCTCATAACAATCTAGATGTTAAGATATTTCAAGTATATTTATGTGTCGTAGATATAATTTTTAACAGACCTTGGTAACAACTTGTTATTTTGGAGAGTCTACATTACCCAGCCTCCGAGGTGGAATCAAATCTATTCTCCTTACTTCTAACCTATGAGAAAAACCTTATTACGAGAAATTGAATCATGACGCAGCATCTTCGTCATTGTTCTAAATTGCAACAGTTGGTACATACCAATGACAGTGTGTCATTGGTCTCGGGTTCTGGCACTTGTAACCTTTGTCTTATATTACGCGTCTAGAAATCCCATGTTAAACCGAACTTGTGTCATGCCATGCCAACGTGGGTAAATGAAAAAATGACAAGGCATTTTTATTTTTTTCATCCGAGCTAGAGTCAAATTTTAGTATGCAGTTAAATTAAATAGGATTTAAGAAGAAAATATATATAAGAAAAACCAAACGAAATCAAACAGCTTTCCCTATATTAACGGAATCAGTTTAAACTGCCACCTAGTTAGTTTCCATATATTTTTAACAACTTGCTTAAAATTAGAATTTACTGGAATTCAGGCGAAAATTGGAAAATTTTACGGAAATATATGTGAAATTTTCGTTATGCACAATTTTACTTTAATTTATAAAGAAAAGATATTTAGATAGATGGGAAAAATAACCGGTGCCTACTCACCGCTTAAACCGAATGGGCGATATTTCATTTTTACACTGATTTTCATCCAGTACAAAGCCCAAGAAGAACACGAAGTATTGGGATAGAAAAAAAGAGGCACCAACACAAAAAAGGAGATAATGCCACCAAGACGGAAAGGGCCACCAGACGTCAAAGAGAAGCAAAATGCCTTAGAAGGAACAGTGAACTTAATACTAAACAGGACACAAGGGATAAACCTTTACACCTGGGGGCCGGGGAGGGGTATGAATTGGACGATAGGCGAATCGTAAACTCCTCCTCAAAGAAAAATAGCCATAATTCCCTTCCCAGAGCAAAACACACTACTAAATAAACGATCGGAACTCATCTCAAAATGCAGATACGAAAACAAATTTACTACGCCAGTTAAAAGCAGAAAACTTTAAACGAACAGGAATAAATGAAAAAAATAATAAAACAAAATAAATAAACAAAAACAAAAATAATAACCGAATCCACACAAATAAATCAGTAAATAAACTAAATAAAGTAAATACAAAAAATAGCAAACTACACCCACAAATATGACCGTTAGATTCATACAATAAACCACCCACAAAGCAATAGGCTACCCACAATGCATCACTGGCCTATATATAAAAAAATCGAGCAAAATCACAACGCCCATGGCCTAATGTTTGCTTTCAAGCATGAAATAAACTGTCGCCTCTGGTCGTTGAATTCAATGTTCAATTAATATATACATCCCTGATATTGTGCACTTTAACCCATAGATATATCATACCTTAAAACTATATTTTATCATATATATATATATATATATATATATATATATATATATGTGTGTGTGTGTGTGTGTGTGTGTGTGTGTGTGTGTGTGTGTGTGTGTGTGTGTACATTGAAGTCAGCACTCACATGTGACAGACTGTTTCATGCTAGACGAAAATCGTCAGGCTACATATTTGGTTATTTCTCGACTATTTATATATACGGGTCACTGCGCAGTGCGGTTTGTCCATTTTGACGGTTATTTTGGCGACAAAATAACTGTTAGAATATACTATAACAATCACTCCGAAAAATGGACGAAATATAGCGATAATTACCTTACCAGACAATAACAAAAAACTATATAAACGATCATAACACCGCTCAAAAAATTTTACTACGTTATTTAAAAATGGAAAACCGAAGAGAATAAATAAAAATATATAAAATAAAAATAAATAAGAAAAAAAAAACAAGTAAAATAAATAATTCAAAATAAATAAACAAATTAACAAACCGTTCCCTCTAATATAACCCTTAAAATAAATAAAAAATAAATGAATAAAAAAAACGAGTAAAAATAATCAATCAGAATGAATAAATAAGTAAAATAATAAACAAATTAACAAACTACTCCCGCCATAGTAACATTTAGAATAGACTACAACAATTAATCCAAAAATTAAGCGAAACAATAGCTTTAAATAACTTTCCAGACCAAAACAAACTACTAAATAAACGATCAGAACTAATTTTTTTACAACGGTAATAAAACAGCGAAAACCGAAAAGAATAAATAAATATATAAAATAAATTAAAAACAACTAAAATAAATTTATCCAAATAAATAAACATCTCAATCTAGCCAAAATAACAGTTAGAATGGACTACCAACAATGCACCATTGACCTGTAATATAAACAGTCGAGAAAAACGCAACACATGGCCTGATGATTGCGTCTAGCATGAAACAGTCTGGCGCCTCTGAGTTTTAAAATTCAATGTTCACTTTTATATTTACATACGCTCTATCCCTGATATTGAGTGAACACTTGATCTCATAAATATAGCAAACCTTAAAATTATATTTCTTCATATATATATATATATATATATATATATATATATATATGTGTGTGTGTGTGTGTGTGTGTGTATGTGTGTGTGTGTGTGTGTGTCTAGATAGATAGATGGAATTAAATATAAAATTTATCACTTAGCTGATTGATATTACCTTCAGCATCCCCTCTCGACAGCTTCGGAGAGAGAACGTCCACCAATCACTCCGTCGACAGCGTATATATATATATATATATATATATATATATATATATATATATAAAACCTTTTTCGAACTGACACTACAGTTGGGTTGAGAGGCTGTTCGGTCAATATATGTCGAACATTTCCTCATAGGAAAACATCTAATATTACCATTACAATTACGCTCAAACCTCGTGTCACAATAGATTGCGGCTTCATGTTAGTACAAGCAGTGACCGCTTACCTGCAGACATGGATCAGCCATCTCATTGTTTTCAAGCCCTTCCCAATGGCGAGGCCCTCTTTGATTGTTCCCCCCATGCAGATATCAAGAATTAATCTCCTATGTTCTAAATGATTTCCTTCATAGATAAACAATTGAATGACAAACTATTATATCACATCTGTCAAGAGAAATGCATTTTGGCTTTGTTCTTTATTCGTTTTGTGATCAGCATATTAGCGTGCATGTTGTTTTTTTGTTTTTGTTTTTTTGAGAAATAGATGTGGGTGGATTGAGGCCGTGTAAGGATGTATGTCGAAGAGAGAGAAATAAAGAGACAGAGATAAAGAGAATTCATCTATGTACTTATATGTGTGAACCCATTTGATCTTTTGATACTGTCAAATTTATTTTCAGACACACGTCTTTCCTGTTTATATTACCTTTCTCAAACGAGTAACTTCTGCTCCAAACTATCCCCGTGTCTCTTTCTATGACGACGCAACCGTTTGATCATTAAAGGTTCAATTACCAAACTACTTATCCATTAAAAACTACGACATAAATATTTGTATGGATGTACTAATTTTATCTGATTACACTATTCAAAATAACACTTTTTAAAATAATTTCTACCCAAGAAAGGTGATAAAGCAACTCCGATGCAAGTGTTTAATAAGAGTGAAATGAATTAGAAAACATTAGCAAGGAGATAGGACAATAAAAGTAGAGGTTTCAAAACGACAGATGTCGATTGACGCTCCATTTAATTTTTTGAACATCGTAGTGTAAATGAAAGCTGAAGTCGGAAGAGAGTTCCATAGTCGAGAAATTTGAGTGAAATGACTATTAGAATGGAATTTGCGGTTAAATCTAGCTATTTACACAGTAAAATGATGAGAGCTAAATGTCAATCTAGTACTAGGCTTAAATTCACGAAGTCAAGCTAGCAATTGCCAGAAACATATTTATAGAAAAGGCAACTACGTTCGGACGGTGAGAAAATAACTGAAACCGAGATATATGGTCAGGACGGATAATATTGCAGATTCTTTTTTGGATATTTTTAAGAATTTATAACAGGATCAACAGATCATATGAGTTCGTGATATCCAATGCACAGGCGAATGGCAGATTTTTATTCTTGTAAGATGAAATCTGGCAAAAAAAATTATCTGACATGACACAGAGAACCAAATTTCCTAGCAGCAGACCTAGGAATATATTCAATATAATCGTTCAATTTCATTTCAGGGGAAATTATGAAACCGAGATGTTGCAATGAATTACTCTCCTGGAGGTTGGCATTAGCCATGTTGAGAGCAAAATAGGCAGACATAATTAGGATTGGCGATATAATCTTCGTTCGCTTAATAGCATTTGAATTAAATGTATCATAAAGCGAATAATAATGAAACATGCCTAAAAGAATTACCATTATGTATATAATGAATCGATTCTATTATGAGTGGGCGTTGAAAAGATCTCTCCCTGACCCACTTCTGAACATCTGATCAGGTCTCTTGTTCGGGTTTAGAGGAATTCAGCAGCAATTTGTCGCAGACCTTTCTATTATTCTTTATCACGTCCGGGAGTTTTTGAATCTAGTTATCAATGCACAACATATAGACTGATTTTTTTTTTTGATTTTTTTTTTTTTTTTGCCTGTTGCGGATTATAAAATGCGACAACCTCTCAAGGAAAGACGAGAAAATATAAAGGCTGAAATAATTTAAAAAATAAAAAACATGTTCTAACTCTCGTTCTATTTACAGGGATTATTCTTACAGTATAGAGGAATCCTATGAACAATGTCTGCTTTGTACGCACTTTCAAATCAGACGTTATTTTGTCAAACTGTAACAACAAAATTTAGGTTATTAATGAGAAATTTAATTTCGACTGCCATGCCACCAAAATGCACCTCGGTTATCGTGAGGCAATATAATATAATTGCTGGTATTTAACTGGGCTCGAACATGGTTACTCTATAGAGAAACTGCATCAGCCAACAAGAATTCTGCTCAAGCAATCACTATAAATGGATGTAGATTAAATGACAATAGCAATTTTAGATACAGATATGATAATGGTCATAGTATTATTAGCAGTTTCCTAATAAATAAACTTTCGACTTTCATTGACCGAGCAGCCAGTTTCACGCTTAGTGGAAATATATATAATCATACTATTAAAACTATTTTTCAGGAAGATAAAACTCTTTCCATTATTGGTGTGGCTTCCAACATAACCTTTTATTTGAAGTAGTATGTAACATAAACATTTTGATTATATCTGTTTTTCTTCGATTAACATGCGCTATCCATTTTAGTTGTTACTGACGTTGAAATTCCTCAAGTTATATGTTTTCTTTTATTTGGTAAAATTCCTTGCTTGTGTTTCTATAGGACCAGCGCACAATGTTCGGAGATGAATGGTGTTAGCTAAGACCTCTCTCGTTCGAAACCATCTTTAACCATTAATCTAAACATTTGGTTTGTATAAAACTGGCTGTTTAGAGATTTTTTAACGAATTTGGCGTCAATTAATGCATACATACGATGAAAGTATTCGGGGTTTTATGCTAATGATTTGGTTTCGTGGCAGTTTGAGGTATTCGGTGAAACTATCACTAATGGAAAGAACTGATCCAGTTTTCACGGGATAGAGAGACATAGCAGTTCAGCAACCTTTTTGTTTGTTTCTAACGAAATGTTAGACAGAGGGTTGTAATGATATCTACAGATTCTCTATATGTAATCATTTGAGTGAGTAAAACCTACCAGTGTTATTACAGAATAAGGCATTACTTCATTAAATTCTAAATCTTGCATTTATCTGGTCCTGGATACTGGATTAACGATCTAAAAGAGCGGTATTTCTCTGTCAGTATTACGGAGATTTTTCCCAGCAAGATGAAATGCACACACGCAGCATGATAATACGTGCAGACACTCTTACATTCAGTTATAGACTTGTATACACATTCTTTCTGGATTTCTAAGAGGAGGGGTTATCAAAATTATCCAGTTTATATGTGGACTAGTATCCTTAAATTTCTGTTGTTATTACAACATTTCGGCTGTTGAGGGTTTTGTCATTCATCAGATATATGTCGGTACGGTAAACCTACAGAGAAATTCCGAACTGAACACTTTATTCAATTTACACTGATAGACAGTTAACGTTCTATTACCCATATCTAATGATATCTTATATGGTTCGTATGTTTAGTACTGTTCAGTTATTACTCGCCCCATTTCTACCGAGTTCAAATACATACTTCTCGACTTAGAGTCGAAACGTTGTTATAACAACACCGAAGATGAGGAAAAAATCCGCATGTCTACAGTGCGAATGATGATAAACATTTATTGGCTACTTAAGGAAGTAAATAGGGAAAAATGTTTTTCTTGCAAGTTTCTAGTTTGTCAATGAAGTGGTAGCAATTTAATGGATACAGACATTTAAACAAGGCCACGCTGACCTGCTGAATTTCATTTCATGTAATAGGATGATTAATAAATTTGATTTAAGGGATTCTGAACGCGGGATGGTCAAACACTTGAGTCTGAACTATCTTCATTTATGACATGCAATGCCAGATTTCATTGTCTCGTACACTAGTTATGGCTTTTCGATATTCTTCCGATTTTAATCTTAGGTGGTGGATAGTTTCACTTTTGTATTCTGCATCTGAACTTCACGCAAGGCAATACACACAATTCTTGTTCATATTCGACTATGTGTTAGACTTAATTTTTTGCAGAAAATTTCCATGCATCTGAATATTATCCTAATATTCTATGCATGTCAGATCTGAATCTATTCCGATAAGCCAGTGGCGTAATGGTGACAGACTTTGGCAGTTTTAGATTTTCCACCGTGACCTTTCGTTTTCTGATGCAGAAGGGGATGTTATATTTCCAGCAACTACGGAACGGTATAATGATGGTCATTTCCGGATTGTATGTTTCTAGCACGCAATTTAATATTTAGTCATCGAATATCTTTATTTCCACTGAATTCCAGGTATTCTTAAATTGAAGGCTGGCTAGTCATATACGGACGGTTTGAAAACACTATCTTTGCGATATATTAGCACATCCATGAATGATAGCTAATTATTTGTTACTTCTTCCACTGTGAAGTTATTCCTCAGCTCACATGGGCCAGCAGTATTTGTAGAAGATACTGATAAAGGCTTAAGTATGAAGATGCCATTTACATCTCTCAGACATACTGTTGACATTAGTGGTACCGTTTGCAGAGATATTTTTCTTTGAACTTTTAACTGTATACAATATATATATATATATATATATATATATATATATATATATATATATATATATATATATATATCATCTATCTATCTATCTATCTATCTCTCTCTCTCTCTCTATATATATATATATATATATATATATATATATATATATCTATCTATCTATCTATCTATCTATCTATCTATATATATATATATATATATATATATATATATATATATAGTCATTTAGCCCAGCCCTCGATTGGTTACTGTACATTTTACCTGAGCATCTAAGCATGGACAGATTTGTCCTGAGGTTTATAAGCATTGATACACAATAAAAAGATCATTCGGGGTTGTGAAAAGACGAGGATTGTTGGCTGGATTTTTAATATATATATATATATATATATATATATATATATATATATATATATATATATATATATATATATATTCATTCAAGCATGTTTGGTTAAATACTTTAGACGTATTAAGTCTACGTTTCACTAGAAGGTCAATCATTTAAAGGAACACTCATGTCCACATTCACAGTCTAGACAGACATTAGACAAAAATAATCAGTGCTTAACCAAGATATTAATAAGGAAAGATTTAAAATTCTGGAAGTTATTTATATAAGAGAATTGAGGCTAAAAGTAAATAAAAACAACTATTAGTATCGCAACAAATTTCTTCAATGTTGGTAGCAGCAAAGCGTTATATAAAAATTACTAAATTTAAATTTAAAAAAATCTTTTTAAAATATCACATAAGTTACCTCCCTTGCATAGAAGCAAAGAATATTTTGAACTTACGATGTTAACACATAAGGCATCCCAAAATATACAACCACTGAAGATGATCTCAGTTGAGATTGAAAGTACTCTTGGGTAAATAAAAATTATTTGAATGAAATCTTTGGAAGTTTTCTTAATCTTCTACAGCCACCAAGAAATTAATTTGTTGACTTGAAAGTATTAAACTAAAATCAATAGACATAATACGTCTAAATTTCTCCCCATATATATATATATATATATATATATATATATATATATATATATATATATATATATATATATATATATATATATATATATATATATATATATATATATATATATATATATATATATATATATATATATATATGTTGTGTGTGTGTGTGTGTGTGTGTGTGTGAAGAAATATAGTTTTAAGGCGTGCTATATTTAAGGGATAAAGTGCTCAATATCAAAGATAGAGTGTATTTAAATGTAAATATAAAAGTGAACGTTGAAGTCAACACTCAGACGCGACAGGCTGTTTCATGCTAGACGCAATCGTCAGGCCTCTGAGTGTTGATTTCAATGTTCAATATATATATATATATATATATATATATATATATATATATATATTCAGTGACAAAACACTATATTTACGCATAATCACGAATACAGATTATGCATTTTCGTTAGTCATTAAAAATGGTCTTTTTAGCATTGCTTAGATCTCGACTTTTAACTTATACTTGTTGTGACATGTGATGCGCATTACACACTGGCTAACTCTTCTCATATCCAATGTGTCATCTCTGTAAGCGTTCACTCGATACTCTAGTTATATTTACATGAACTCTTCCTATTCTATAGCGGATTTCAATGAACCGTGTCTACTGTGTATGAACTTTCCAATCAGATGCTATTTTGGCAAATTGTAACAAACCAAGACATGGGTTATTTGTGAGAAATTTAATTCCGATTGTCATGCCACCTAAATCCGTCTCGGGTATCTTGAGAGAACATAATATAATTGCTGGAATTTAACTGGGTTCGAACACCAGTCACTAGCTTTTTAAGTGGCCGAACTACATCAGCCAACAAGAATGCCACTCAAGCGAAATTTAAAAGGCACAATGTTTTACACTGAGTCACAACTAATCGCATATTTTCACGCTTACCACGACCCTTTCATTCGTAAATACACACTTGCATCTTTCACATGTTTCTACATATTCACAAATATCGACCCAACGTTAGACCGTTAAAAAAAGTTGCAAGCTGGCAACTTCATGCTATGGAACTACTTCCATACTGACCCACATCGGCCTCTTCCTTTCCTGATCGATCAAGGAACCGATTAATCATCCCATTTCCAAGCGATCAGATTACCGTGCGCAGGGAAAAGTCGCAGGGTTTGGCGGGAAAAGCGAAGAGTGCGGTTAATAGGTGATTGTATGTGGGCGCATGTGGGAAAGCTGACATGTCGAACGCTTGATCGAAGGATAGGGAGCGCTTTTCAGAAATCGGTTATCTTCGGTCCGCATCGAAATAAGCATTTTTATTTGGAATCTTTTTTAAACAAATCCGCTCGATCATCGATTCAAATATTAATAATAATAATAATAATAATGATAGCAATAATAATAATAATAATAATAATAATAATAATAATAATAATAATAATAATAATGATGATGATAACAATAATAATAATAATAATAACAATAATAATAACAAACAAAACAATAATAATAATAATGATAATAACTATAATAATAATAATGATGATGATGATAATAATAATAATAATAATGATATCAATAATAATAATAATAATGATAATAACAATAATATTAATAATAATAATAAAATGTTAAAACAATAATAATAATAATGATAATAACAATAATAATTATAATAATGATGATGATAACAATGATAATAACAATAATTAATAATAAAATGATAATCATAAAATAATAATAATAATAATGAAATGATAACAATAATAATAATAATGATAACAATAATAATGATAAATAATAATAATAATAATTAATAATAAAATAAAAACAATACAATTTCTACGATGTAGTTTCTTAGAAGGATTTTTTTTTTTTTTCCAACAACGCTTCTTTTCAAACTTTAAAAAATAACGAATAATAATTTAATAATGAAAGAAAATAATGAAATGAATAGATGGAATAATAAAATAAATGATAAAGATCGAATGTAAATTTTTATTTTTTTTATTTTTTTTTTTTTTTTTTTTAACCAAGTCGATTGTTGCTTTACCCATTGAGGTTTACAAATAATAATAAGGAGTGAACTAATAATAATAAATAAAAGACCGTTACTCAACGTGCCGGGCAATGGACTTTTAATAAAAGATGAAAATTAAAAATAGAAACAAAAATAAGTATGGATTTAGTGGATAAAATAGCCGTCCTTCAGGAGGGAACCTATTTGAGGTCGAAAAATAATAGGAACATGACAAAGAAAAGGTCCCCACAACCAGGATAATCTTAATGATAATAAAGTTTCATTGAATAACCGTAAATTTAAGGAAGAAAAAAAAAATGGTCTCGTGAAAAGTTGTTATGGAAACCTCAAGAAAAACATTGAAAACAATTAGAAAGACATAGACAAAAATAAACTAGCCAATGTAAGAAGGGACATCATGCGAAATAACCGATTGACAGAGGCTGAAATTAATGAAATAAAAAGAATTGCAACAAGAATAGATGAACCAACAAAACATGAAAAAGGAACCGGAATCGGGAAATTCAGGTCATAATGAAAAACCGAAATACACACAAATCACTGTGAAGATAATGCTGAAAATTTAGAAATGTTGGAAAAGGTATGATCTTAAAAGTCACAAGACAGTAATAAACGAGTTCAAAATTCATCGAACAGAATTATTTCACAGAAAACAAGATTAATATACAAGAAGCCAAGGATGTGAATATAAGTCAGATACAGAATATAAAAATGGAGGAACAAGAACAACTCCAAAATTAAACCAACAAAGCATAACCTCAAAACTATTAAGCTCTATAATGCAGCACTCAAATTGATTCTGGATGAAGAACATATAAATCTTGTCAATATATGCATCAGCAATAGCAGCAACAAATAAACTGAACATCAAAGTAAAAAAAAAAGGCAGTCTCACAGACATGAAGATCCACCTTGGAAAAAAAAATAAAAAATAAATTGAATATATAAGTGAATTATCAGTACTGATGAACTAAGAGGAGTAAATGTAAGAACTAGAAAAAGGCAGAAGAGTCGAAAGAAAATACAATATCAGGAATAATCAACTAAAGAAAAAGATAAAGCAAATAAAACAATGAAGGCTCAAAAGAATAAGACGCTACGAGAAAAGATCAAGATTCTATAGACAGAACAAGATCTTTCAAACTGATGCAAAGAAATTTTACAGGAAATAGGTAAACAAAGAATTGAAGTGACAGTCCCCTAAAAATGGAAGAAGATTATACAGTTCTGGGGAAAAATATCTTGCCTAAAAGAACACAACGAAGAGGCAGATTGGATTGCGCAAGAGTTAATAATGAAAAATAAACCAGAACAGACATGGTGGGAATCACAGAAGAAGATGTTAAATGTGCACTGAAAAAAGCACACAACTGAAAAATCTCCAGGAATAGATAAATTCTAACTTCTGGCTATATTATTTAAATACAGCACAAAAAAAACTCGCCAAAGAACTTCAAGAAATGGTTACCGATCCAATAAAATTCCTAATGGATGACCAAAGGAGTTACCTTTCTTCTATTAAAATAGTGACACAAATATTCCGAAAACTATAGACCAATTACATGTCTTCCAACAACATACAAACCATAACATCTATTTTAACAAAACAGACATATTTCTTCTTGGAAAGAAATGATTATTGAACAAAAAAGGTGCAAACGAGGCTGCTACGGATGTAAAGACCAATTGATTAATAGGATGATCCTGGAAAACTGCTTCGTGGAAAAAAAAATCTTAGTATTTAAAGCATTCGATAGTGTACCACATTCCTGGATCTTAAAGTCTTTAAGTATGTACAAGGTATCACCCGTTATCATCAATTTCATCAAACAATGTATGTCGATATGGAAAATACACTTTACCTCAATCATAAAAATGGAACCTATAAGTCTGGCGAAATAAACATCAATAGAGGAATATTTCAAGGTGACTCTTTGTTCATATCACTTATAGCATTAACCAGCCAACTTAACAAGACAGAATGCGGTTACAAAATAGCTCAAAAGAAAATAAAATCTATTTTACATGGATGACTTAAAATATACTAGGAATGACAATGAGCTGGAAGGTCTTCTGCAAACTGTAAAATGCTTCAGTGAAGACATTGGAATGAAATTCAATTTGGATAAATGTTAAAGCTTTTTACGAGGATCGCATAACAAACTTCCTCTATTAGTTTAACCCTGCTAAACAATAAAAGATTTAGAACAAGGAGAAGCTTATAAGTACCTAGGTGTAAATGAGGTGAAGGAATTCACCATAAGAAAATGAAAGAAATAAGTGCGTAAAGAGTACTATAGAAGGGTACGACTGGTATTAAAAACTGAATTGAATTCTCAGAACAGAATTATGGCCATTAATAACCTTGCCATTGGTCCAATATAGTTTCAACATCTTGAACTGGACTCTAAATGACATCAGACAAATGGAAGCTTCTTTCTAAGTATAAGATGCATCATAGACCGTCTATTACCCCGTAAAGAAGGTGGGAAGAGGTCTTATTCAGCTAGAATTGTCATACAAGACAACAAACTATTGGCTTACTAACTTACATGGAAACAACAAATGACTGGATGATAAAATTAGTGAAACAACATGAAAACAGAAAGAAAAAAATATTCAATAATAAAAGAAGGCAGTAAATACAAACAACATTTACATTTAGTAGATTCTGTAGTAAAAAGCCAAGAACCAACTATTGCAGCAAAAGATATGAAAAAGAAAGCCAAGGATAAAGCCCTTGAACAGATGAAATAATGGCAAGACAAACCTCTGCATGGCCAATATCCAGAACGTGCAAATAAACCCAATGTTGATAAAGTTAATACTCATCGATGGTTACGAGCATCTGGATTAAAGTCTGAAACTGAAGGCTTTATTTTTGCAGCGCAAGACCAGAATTTTTAGGAATTTTCAGGCAAATATCATACATAATAATGTGGATCCAAAATGCAGGTTCAGACAAATACCAAGAAACAATAGACCATCTAATCTCAGGATGTTTACTTGCCCCAAATGAATATAAAAAACGATAAATACTTACACTGGACAATGTGCAAACACTTTGGAAATGTGTAAGCAAACACTGGTATGAACATCGGCCAGCGCCGGTTACAGAAATAGAAGATGTCACCATTCTATGGGATTATACCATCCACACAGAACGGGACATCATTGTTATAAAAACCAGAAAGAAAAACTTGCCTACTAATTATGGAAGCATCCAGCATAAATAGCAACCAAGGAATTTGAAAAACTATCAAAATACAAAGACCTGAAATTGAAATTGGAAATTGAAAACAAGAATAATACCAGGTAATAGGTGATTGGAATTATAAAAAATGGAACAAAACAACACATTGAAAGAATCCTGAAACCCCAGCTTAAGAGACATACAGAAAATTGTCTTGGTTAATTTAAGGAGAACTTTGTCTATGTAACGCTAGCAATTTGGAGATAAAAAAAAAAAAAAAAAAAAATTAACATGAAATGTAAAATAACAACACAACGACCTGCCTTAGGTCTTTCCGCAGACTTGGTTGTGTGTCCATAGCAGAAATAATAATAATAATAATAATAATAGCAGACATCAGCACCACCAACATCATTAGGTTAAAATCATTTCTGTAACTGAGAGGTCCATCTAGTATTTAAGCGATCATGATTTTCCACATTTTCCTTTTTCTCTTAATATCTATAAATTATACATTGATATGTTTGTTCTTCAGAAAGCTAATAGAATTATTTCCTGACATCTTTCCCGGTTTTTAAGTCAGAGTTGTTCTCCTAATCGGTCTGCTAAACAAGACCTTTTGCCTTGAAATATATAACATAATTTCTTCATTAAAAGAATATAAGATATGAATTTATATGTATATCAATGACTCAACCTAATCTTCCCTTATTAATAATAAGGTATTTATTGTTAAAGTAACACACCAATACCCGGAGTTGCTCTAACAAAAGGAACATTGCTTTTTAGTTGTTTTCTGATATATTTATTCTTTGTTTTACTTTTAAGTTATTTTATATTATAGAATAACATGCAACAACAGAGTTAATTGTAGAGATATAAATCTTAGATTAATAAGGTAGAAAATATCATTAAATTTAATTTAATAACATTTGTTGTGTGATAAAACATGAACGTTTTGTATGGCCAGAGATATTATATTTAAGGATTTTTTAAAATTATTTATTTATATAATGAAAAAATAAACAATTGTAAAATTCAATGTGTCCTCTTGTCTAAAAAATTGTAAATATGTTATATAAAATATTTTCTTAAATATTCATCACAGAATAATTCCAAAATATCCGTTATTAGGTAGACAACTTCATTTAATACTTGGATTTCTTTTTTTCATCTTTCGTCTTTATTTTTATTTTTTGTCCTAGTTTTATTCACTTTTCTCTGCCACATTTTCTTTTTTTCTTTCCGGTGGTTCAAAACATTGACCCATAGACAGACGGTAGCGTCACTGATGACAACGATACAAGGGGTGCAATAAGGTTAATACTGAAGATTACTTCAGTATAGTTATGAAAATCCATTATTCAGAATTAAGATCGGAAAACAGAATTTTTAAGCTTATGCATTTTACAAATTTAGCATGCAGTAGATATGTCTTAATTTCAAGCATCATTTATATATATATATATATATATATATATATATATATATATACACTTCGTGCCAAATTATTATCAAGATAACTTTTTTTCTAATATTTCAAAAACCGTCTAATCAATTCACACCAAATTTTTACACAATACTGGCAATACTGACCTGCGCAAAGGCTAAATTTTTTGTACTGATCTGCGCAATGTAAACAAACTGGCGCCATATTTGTTATCAGCACGGTGATTTGAGCGTGCCAAATTATTAGAAAGGTTTAGTAAAATTACCAGAATTGAGCAAACAAAACGTTTATTAATGTTGAACGTGAATGTTTATGATAAAAAAAGCTAATAAATAAGATAATCAAACAAATAATAACAAATACAAACAAAGGCACAGTTTTAAACAAATTAATAGGGAATGTGCTTTCCCTGTTTTGAAATTACTTGAAAAAGTCGACGATCCATAGAATTTGTTAATTGTAGGATATCATTTGCTGTAATGCCGCGAGATATGTCCAAAATTGCTTCCCATAACTCAGCGTTGCTCCTGAATTGTTGTCCGTTGGCCTACAGTCTTCGCTTCATGATGCTCCAGAGGTTTTCGATTGGGTTCAAATCCGGAGAATTTGCTGGCCACTTCATTTTTCGAGGTCCATGGAAGCCTAACTGTTTCAAATATTCAGTAGTCTTGTGAGCAGCGTGTAAGGGAGCATTAACAGTGTAGAAATGACGCGCATCGGACTTAGAAATTTAATTTATTTGATGACGATTGAAAAATTACAAGAGAAAAAAAAAGATGCGTGTTGATTGATATGCGTTCTAAATGAAGACAAATAAAACAGAAGCAGGAGAGAAAATAAACGAAAAAGAAATGATAAATAAAAGTTTAGGTATATATATATATATATATATATATATATATATATATATATATATATATATATATATATGACAAGGTGGAAAAGGTGGACCTTTCTGACAAACCTAACGAATAAAAATATATATTTTCTACCCATCAGCTACAACAGAAAATAATTTATCTAAGCTTAACATAAAATTTGTTTAAATTACTTCTAAAACAACAAAAATATAATTGATATAAAACAAATTAATAAAGTAAAACTAAAGTAGAAATTCATTCTAACATCTGTAATAATTGCAAGGAGAATTACATAGGAGAAACCGGAAGAATTTTAAATAAAAACCTCAGAGAATGTAAATAAAAGATTATCTGAACACAAAAGGGTTATTTTCCAAAATAACTCCCGATGCATTAGGTGCTCACGGTAATCAATCGCACTGTAATTTTGAGTTGAGCAAATGCTACTCTAATTCAATGATAAAGCAATTTACTAAGACGAAAATCGTGTCCTGACGATTGCATCTAGCATGAAACAGCCTGTCGCCTCTAACTGTTGACTTCTATGTTCACTTTTATATTTACACACGCTCTGTCTATCTTGACTTGAATTTGAACTCGGTTCTCCAATTCCTCAGTTCGTGCCGCTATACATTACTCCACTGAGTCTATACATATCTCAACTCAAATTGCTTATCAGTTCATTGTGCTTTGTAGGCCAAAAAATGATAATGATAAAAGAAAATCACAAGACGTGAAGGAAGAAATCAAAGCCAAACATGAAATTGGTGTTCTTGTCTCTTATTTTGCTACTCAATTTAGTATGGTAAAATCAACGATCCGTACTATTCTCAAATATAAGGACACGATCATGCGAGCTGATATTGCATGGAGCCACAGTTCTTACAAATCAATGAACACAGACAATTGAAAAATAAGGATGTTTTTTTTTCGATGTCCCGTTATGTTTGTAACATGAGTAGACATGATATATAAGCGAGAGATCATAAGCAATAGGTAAGTAATGGATCTAGCCATACCTTGTGGGGTATATCAAAATCCCCACAAATATGAATGCTGCTTAAGGGATGAACAGAGAGGGTATCAACAATTTTCTGTGTCAGACATCACACGTCCATCATCATGCTAAGGAGTGTCAATGTAAATGAAAGATTTACATGGTCCACAGGAAAGCATATGAACGAGAGAGTTGGGCCCACATTTTTGGTGTTTCTGCAACATAGGAACCCATTCTTGACGTAGGTACCGAGTTCATTGCAATAGTGATTTTCAGGGACATATTTTTACTATTACCGGAGAGAAACCCGCTGTTGTAACATCCTGCACTGGGATAGATAGATAAGCTAAGAGTAATTTCCGACAAAATTTTGTTCAACTTCTGAAATGTTAGATCGTAAAAAAGGCAAATGTCTCAGCCACTCGAACCCGAGTCTGCTAGGGCGGCTAGCTAATCCCCATTTGTGTTAAAATCCAAAGAGCCCAGCTGTGGTTTATACTGCAACTATGCTGAGCGGAACTTAGTTACAGATTCTGGGAGAGGGGAAAAAAGTCTGAACAAGGCTAGCACGCTCAGACCCTCGATGACTTGTGACTTCGTGCTAGCACAACCACCAACGACACCAAAGAAAAAGCATTGTCAAATTTCAAGTTTAACTGAATTGCAACGTAAAAGGTAGATTGTGTTTACAATTTATAGTTAACTCGGATCTTTTGTCTATCAAAGAACCTGTTAATTTGTAATATTTCATATAAACACAGAAAACAGGATTTACATCTACTTGCTATTTTACAAATTTTCCATTTCACCTTAGGACTTTTATTATCGTCTTTCAAACTCTAAAATATTTAAAAATGATGCATTATTTCTATAAGTATTATTAGTAAATATATGTTGAAACCACCTAGTCTTGAATAAATTAGTAGTAGTAGTAAGAATTTTTGGCATTTGACAATGTTTTTTCTTAGATTTTAGTTGAACTGTGTTCACCATATAAGGCTTATCTTCCTGTTGGTATGATTAATTTGGATGTAATATAATTTTGTTTTAATCTCCTAGTAGTATTAACAACATATTGTACGGACGTATTGGTATTTAGTTGGTACTTTTGGCATTTGCATTGATTAGTTATTGTTATTAACTCCTTATATAAAGAATCTTTAGTCAACAGTTGCATATTAATTTACCAAATAAGTCTATACATTTAAATGATTTACTGGTATCTTAAAGAAACTATTTATTTATCAACTATAAAAAATATTATTTTTATGTAGGAAGACCACAAAGCAAATAACTTGTCTAGCATTTTGTTAAATTATCACTTCCTTTTTGGGGGGGAAATGACGTTGTCTATTGTGTAATATGCATCCATTTAAATTCGCTCCTCTTTAACGTCTGTTGCTGCCATTGATTTCAAATTTACGGATCATGACCCATTCATGAAAAATAATTTTGTAAATTTTGCTTCTTCCCTTCGTTCAAATTTAACGCACGTTATATTTGATTGGTTGATCTGAATAAAGCCCACAGACCTCATAACATCCGCTTTTTTTTTTTGCTTTTTTCCTTTTTTTTTTTTTCGTAAAAGAGACTGTATTTTATTTTTAAATCTAAATAAATCGTTCACTCTCCAGTAATTTACAATCGCCTGGTGAGATGCATTGATACGCATCGAAACACGACTGCAACTGTGTAGCGATTTTACATGTTTTCGATTTAATATCCTAAAACACAGATTTATATGTGTTTATATGAATGTGTGCGAGTCAGCTTAAACTTGGAAGTGCATTTAAGTTTAACATAAATTTAGAATTTTGAGACACCCATTAAAGAGCAACCCCTCAAATAAACTAATGCCAACGAGATTCAAAGGGCTTGTTTGTTTGTGTATGTGTGTATGTGTGCGTGTGTGCGCGCACAGAGAAAGTAAAAGAATGAGAAACAGATAAAGAAAAAAAGAGATTAATGAATAGTATGCGAATTACACTATGTCCATTTATTTCAGGATCAGAATAATTGAGCTTTCCATATATTCTATTTCGCCTGTCCTTGGTAATGTCATAGACGAGGTTGAAAATTATGTAAATATAGCTTCAACCAAACTGATCTAACACGTACACTCACACCTAGATACATGACATGCGCATAGAGACAGAAACCCACACACACAGACTTATGCTTGCCCAATTTTTTTAAAAAGTCTATAAAAGCAATGATTTGGGATGCTCAAATTGTAAAAAATAATTGAGATTTTCTTTTAAAAGAATTGAAATTTGAGTATTTTTTTTTTAAATATAAAATTTAAACATTACAAAATTTACTCTAAGTAAACTACTTTACATATTGTTAACGTAAATTTACTAAAAAGAATCGCGTTTCATGTACATTTGCAAAAGAATTCACAACAATGAATTACATTGTTTTTGTCTTAGCAATGGCAGATAATCTTGGATGAGTTTGAATGTACCTGGGAAAATAAAAAGAAATAACGAAAACTACGGTGTCTTTCTTACTCAATTTTGTAACAGCACCAACAATTTGATCAGTGAATTTGAGAGGATAAGATAAAATATATAGCCAAAAAAATATGTCTAGATTATGTAAACAAAGATTGTTGAATGAAGATGAAGATAAGCTGCCTGGACACACACACACACACACACACACACACACACACACACACACATATATATATATATATATATATATGTGTGTGTGTGTGTGTGTGTGTTCCGATGTATGGTGGAAAATAATAAGTACATCGAAGATTATGCAATAAAAGGGAACATATTACCAAACATATTTAGCATTTGCCTTTCATGCTATGGATATTATTTACCTCGATTCCTTAAACACATTCAAGTAAGGATTAACAAATGTACATATATACATATACATACTAGAAGTGTCTTCTTAAAATATTTTACTACAAAATATAATATAAAATAATTAATTTTTTTGCTCAAATAGACAGCATAAATAACAGTTCAAGAATTATGCATATGTATAAAATAATAAGTTGTTGCATATGAAAGAAATTTATTACAAAGGGAGATAACTGAAATAAAAAAACGGTGTCGAATTTGAACTCTCGATATTGATTAGCGTGGAATTTTATGATTAATGGGTTTGATCCGTTTCGCTTAAAAGAAAATTACAAGGATCACAGTTAGTCTGCTAAATGTAAAATGTTATAGAATGAAATTAAAAATAATCGATACAGAAATTAAATTTCAGTTCGGATTATGAGACGACATACAAAGTGAATTAAAATTTCATGATAAAATCAAAAAAAATATGTAAAAAATTTCTCATATACCTATTATGTCATTTAAATGTCATCATTTGAGACAAATAATGACAAATATGACATATGAAGAAATATTTTTATCAAATTGTTGGTTGTTTTTTTTTCTTTTTAACGGCACATAAATACCACTATTGGATATTTAATGACAATATCTAAATATTATATATGCAAGGATATTTTATTTTAGTTATAATAATGGTTTACTGATACAAGGCTTACTAACTGACCCATAGCTGTGGATAAGAGGTGGATTCATATATTTCCCAATATTATTTGCTCGTAGGTAAATATAACAAAACCAACATGTATTGTAACTTGGCTCTTAAAAATAAAAAATTCCGTGGCATTCTCCATTACACCACCCCCATACCCAACCTTACAGCACTTGATATTCCCAAGCGGTCATTCATCTATGTACTGACCAGGCTCGCCGTTGTTTAATTTTGCTGATCTTACAAGAGCCGTAGTTTCAAAATTGTGGTCGTAAGCTTTGGTCAGTTGTGGAGAATGTTGAACAATTGTTCCATTTAAATAGACTTTTCGAATAAGAATTCTTATTTATCTTGCTCTTAATTCTTTCTTGTTATATTTTCCAGACGGTAGATTTTTCAACCGAGACAGGTGACTATAAATTAGTTAAGAGTCGTAGCCAGCAGTCTACGAGAAGTTGCAGATGACTAACGCCTTTAAAAACAATGTTCACTTTCTCTTTGCTTCACATGATGAATAGCGTCAGCGATCCCCAACCAACAACAGGTACTCACCTACAACTGATCATGTAAATAATACGTTTATTTATTCCACAATCGCAGACATTTGAATCTTGCTGTTAAAAGAAAACGTACTTTCTTCACTGCTAAAATATTACTGTTGTATTTCTATATTAACAGAATCGCTCAGTTAAGTGGCATATATGCTATTCGCTTGGGCGATCATATTTTTTTTCGATTCATGACTGACTAAGCAAAAGTTTTTTTCTCGCAGTAGGTTTCTCTTTTATACGATAAACTGATTGCCAATGAAAGATTTAAAATCTAGTCTGTCTTGCTATTTAACCCATAGATGGGAGAAGATGAGATGAATTGATAAATTATACAATGGAGTTTGCGTGTATGTGTGTAATAAACTCGATTGGAATTCCAACACTGTTCTCTAATTTTTCATTTCGTGCTGTTATTCATTCCAACCCACCGATAAATATTTCAGAAAAGTTCAACTTCTATCTATTTTGCTTTCATGCTGTACATTTTGCTGACAAAATACATAGTGACACAAATATTTCATCAGTAGACATGCATAAGAATTCACGTTTACATTAAACGGAGATAAAACAACAAAAACAGTTGCTTGTTACAGAGGTTTACTTACATGAAAAACTTAACTCAGTTTGGCAATTGTGGCACAACCATAGGAGATCGAACTAACTACAGCCTTAATGATCAATCAGATTATCATGTAAGTAACTACAATAAAATACATGTTTCTTATTTATTACTACTTATACTGGCACAAAAACACGCTAATACAGCTTGAATTCATTAAAAGTTCTTTTTAAATATTTTAACCAGTTCACCAATTATTACATAAGTTTATACACATTTCGCTACGCAGGATGTTTCTTTGTTGCTTGAACACCTGATAAATATGTTTCAAACGAGATAAATCTTAGTTTATATCGATTTTTTGAGGATATTTTCCGTGTGGTATCGATTAAATTTATTATTCAAATCATAGCGTCGGAAGCTACAGTACATCTGAAACTGGTCCATTGTTCTATCTTAAAACAGAAGCTTTTCACCTGTGAATCTTTAAATATATATTTTCCAGTTATTGGTGTTGTATTCTGCTATATCTCAAAGTCAAGATTTCCTTTCGTCCCGGAGAGCCGACCGTAGTTATAAAAAAAGGCTGTCACATGATTATCACATTGTGAGGAAATACCTATATACCGAAAAAAATTACATACTTTATATATATATATATATATATATATATATATATATATATATATATATATAGATAGATAGATAGATAGATAGATAGATATAATTTTCTCATATATACAAAGCCATTTCGCTCACAGATGCAACTTGGTTTTAGTGCATTTCAACTGCACTTTGAAAATGGTTATGAACAACCCTGCTTGTAGGCAAGCCGTATGTGAAACGTCATTTCCTTTTTTCCATTTGTTTGAGAATAAAAATATACATAAAAAATAGGTGACGGAGTGAAACAACAAAATAATTATCGCTCTACTATCGGTATCGAGCCCTCTTTGGATTAATGATGTGAACGTTGGAATTTATATATTAGTTTCGTTCTCATCGTATCGAATATATATATATATATATATATATATATATATATATATATATATATATATATAAAAGTGAACATAGATGTCAACACTTAGAGGCGACAGTCTGTTTCATGCTATATGCAATCGTCAGGCCACGTGTGCTGTTATTTTTCTCGCCTATATACGGGTCAGTGGTGCATTGTGGGTAGTCTATTATGGCGGTTATTTTACCGGAAGTAGTTTATTTATTTATTTGGGTTAAATTATTTTGCTCGTTTTTATTTATTTTTATTTTTTGTTTCTTATTTTATTTATTTATTTTTTATTTATTTATATTTTTAATCGGTTTTTTATTAACGTAGTAAAAATTTGTTTATATCACTTATTTAATAGTTTAGTTTTGGTTTGAGAATTAATTAAAGCTATTTGTTCGGTTATTTATATATATATATATATATATATATATATATATATATATATATATATATATATATATATCACTTGATAAGTCACCGGAGATGTTGAAACAAAATGGCTATTTTTGTAGTGACTTTATAACATATTTACGTTATAATATTTAAAGAAATAATGATATATATATATATATAAATGTTTATCAGGATATTTATGGAAGATAAAGCTTTTAAGGAAAGCATTATTTTTAATTATTTTATTATATTATTATATAAAAATCTCCGGCAAGCTTGCCGCATGCTGAATATACAGTTTAAAGCAAAAAGCAGTATTCTGAAATCCAAATGAATTATATTCTGAAACCAAACATTGTCCTTCCTAGCAATTCTTGTATACTTCCGATGTTCATTTTTGAAATGTCATTTTTATCCGTAATTATTACTTTCTTAGCATTCCATTATCCCAGAGGAATCCTTCTTTTCTCTTTGCATAAAATATTTGAATATGTAAAATCTAGAAATTGTTATGAAAATGCATCCATTTCACTGAATTGTTGATAATGTCCAAGTTTTCATTCTTGATAAAAGTAATCGGTATTCCAAACATTCCACGAATGTTTGGAATAAATATACAAACATGTTGGATGAATAGAATAAACAAGAAGAAAAACCACACAGAGGACATCTCTCTTCTATGTGCTATGTTTGTTGGTAAGCATGACTTTCTACAATTATTTCTACAATTTATTATCTTCTGTTTATTTTAAATAATTATTATGATTTTATGGTCCCTTTCTTTGTCTTTGAAATATTTGTTCCATCACCAAATCTACTTATCAGTTAGCAGTAAATTCCTCCTTTTTTCATTATATATACTAAAACTTACAACTATTTTTTCATTTGACACATACTCTGTTCAAAGTATTCCCACCTTTCGTCAGTAGATCATATCGTTTGGAACAGGTTTCCTCTTATCTGTGTTGAAATTGTCTCGCAGTCGATGTCATATAGGAGAGGAGAACTGCGTAACTTTCCAACCGTTCTTATTTGTTTCTCACGCTTGCTCTGTAAATTATTTTCTTGTTTCTCAACATATTTCGTACCTTGCTCATTTTAGCAAAGGCATTCGTCGTGACGTTTATGCGATATAGGATTTCTGTGTTACGTCCTCTTATACTATCAGCCCAATAAAGATGAAGTAATACACATATTCGGGTCCAGATATCTAACACAACTGATATTCCATTTTGTTGACAGACAAGCAATTTATCTACTTATATTAACTTTGTAATTTTCCTCCTCGATTTCATTGACAACGTTCTGTAATGTTTGTTTTAGTTTTCTTTCTGAATATGCTAGTTTCAAAGTTTCGACTCTATGGTGTAAGTTATTATGGTTTTATCGGCCGATGATAAATAATTTAGGTAATCTTGTACTCTTAGAATCATCCAGTTTACAAATTAAATACATCCGGTGCGAAAATGTAGCCTTGTCGTACTCAACTTTAAAGTTTGTATATTCAGTTAATTATCAAAATGCAATGTTTTCGTTCGGAGTCTAGTTACAGATTATCCGAATATCATTAATGTCCAGATAAGTCTTTCTTAACGTTTTAAAAACTTCTTGTTATCTAACGTTAGCCAATGATTTTGTGTAATCTACGAAACTGCATTATATATATCTCTGCACATATGTCGCTTACTCTGGCAAAACTCTAATCAGGAAAATTGCAATTCTTGTAACAGTATTTACATTATTCAGACTATTGTCTTCATCTTCGTCGACATATTTATTAAAACGTTTCGGCCGTTATACGCTCCGGCCTTCTTCAGATGGTGGGAGCGTACAAAGGCCGAAACGTTGTAATAAATATGGCGACAAAGATGATGACAACAGTCCGAATAATGTAAATAATGTACATAATACCTCATCTCAGAAATATAAACACATCTTTTAACAATCTCATGAAAATATCCTCTTCCAGGTATTATTTTTCTATGAACCATTTTTATTGGAATTCTAAATATAAATTTAGACCAGTGTCACGTCAAGGTTATTATTCGCACTTTATTTTATTTGGCAGATCTTTGAAGATCCTCCAGATAATGGTCGCTATAACTATTAGCATCTAAAACTAAGACGAGTCTTTGTTTCATTTGATGTTCACCGAGATACCGATTACAACTGAAGTGTAAATTAAACGAGTAAAAATACAATAAAATTATTATTGATGACATTACAATACTGCTTTATTAGTAATCACGATGACTATATAGTAGTGTTTATACTTAGACACTACTTAAATCAAACGCATCAATTGTTCTCATAATTACAAGACTGTTAGTGTCATAAACATCAATTGATCGCGAACAAAGCAAACATGGTATATTCGATGCATTTCGAATTCAAGTTTCACTTCTTTCAACTTGGCTACTGAATACACTATGCAGTCAAACAAAAACTCTGTCCGCTACACGAATTATACGGTGAAAAGGGAGAGAAAAACTCTTTTTATACATTGTAGGTTCCATTTTTGGCCGGAGAGTGAGGAAATGTGAGATTTAGAAATGAAACTTTTAAAAATCCTTTTCACATGTCATTTTCTTGTAGTGAAATTCTGATGAATGAAAACAATTATTGATACTTTAGAAATTACAACCACACCTCTTAATTTAATTTAATGAATATTAATATTTTTTTAATGAGAATTTTCATGATTGTGAGTGAATTCCACTACAGTATCAAATATTTGTATATTAAAACTTCACTTAGATGAAAACCTTCTCGAATATCTGTATTAAATCCCGTAATGTGTTTAGCCGTTCAATAAAAATTGTAAGTTTATGTTGAATTTAATACGAGAATGTAACAAACACCCGAGAAGTTATTATTTACATAATGTTTTAATAAACTTTATTATATATATATATATATATATATATATATATATATATATATATATATATATATATATGGGGGGTATTAAGCTGTTACATAATAAAGACCTGAGAGACACTCCAGATAGTGTGTTACTGTAAGAAGTTTTTATATGTATGTAACACAAAGAGGTAAGAGGTGCACATTATATGGATATGTAAGATAGATAATGGTTAATCCTAGATTTGATGAGGTTAACATTTTGTCGGTCGACAAAGACTCGCCTTCTCTCAGTAATCTGCTCAACAAAGCAACCTTTTTTGTGGTAGAGTCCCCACCCCTGAAAACACACATTGCAAATTTTATCTGATAGAACTAATAAATGCAGTTCCTCATAATATTTTCCATAGAGATAACGATAGAATAGCGAGTGACTTGCTATAATTTGTTCAAAAGCATTTGAGCAGCTTTGTTGGTGTTGAATATTTTACACCCTTCAACCTGTCTCATACAATGGAACTGTCGCAAGTCTCTCACCGTTATATCGATTTTTCTTTTGAAAATGATATGAGATATACGTTTATTGTTCCTACTAGCTAACGCTTACAATGTACAACCTGTCGACTCCTAGTAATTCCCTTCGGATTCCATTTGTAAGAAAGAAGTTCCTTTCGGAGAGTCTCTTCCCAAGATACGCTGCACTTTGGATTAAACTCCTGGTAAAATGCAATGCGTCCTCGACCACCACAATTTTAACCTCTTCAAGAAGCTTTCATAAAGTTAATAACTTGTTTTTTGAGATATCGATATTTCAATCTCAGTTTTACACCATTTAGCGCTACGTCAGAAGAGAGATCAGCTGTTTGTCTCTGGTCATCTCGATATTTGGAGCTTCACCTATAAACTGCGGATTCATCTGTATATAGGTTTAATAATGAACTGAGAATGTCATTAGGCAGATCGTTAATATAAAGCAGAAAGAGCGTAGAACTGAATAGGAAGCTTTGTGAGACTCCTTCGTCGACCATATTGAGTGATCCCACATATTCTTGAAGACAGGCCTGGCAGCTGATACCCTCCATATACGCGGGAAACATTTCCTCTTAGGCAGCGGTTAAACAACTTTGCCAAATTGGAGATAACTCAAGATTCTAAAGCACAACCACAGGCATTTTATCTCGACCAGTAGCCTTCGCAGAGGTAAAACATTTGAATCTTTTCGTGTCGTGGTAGATATACTGAAGCAAAGCTGGATCTTCAACATCTGGGGACACATTTCTGTGGAATAAAAATTTCCATGCCAGAACGAATCCCTTCCGAAGAAGACTGTCCAGGAAACTATTTTTGAAGAATGCTGAAAAAAAAAAATTCTGGAATGTGAGATATATACCCACCCCAGTCAGCTTTGTCGTACGGATAATTCGTCCAGGAAAATAGGACATCGAAAGATAATGTTTTATTATCACAATTTCTCGCTATTTGTGCTTCATTAGGTGCTCCTCAATCCGGGAATGAACTTCAATGAACTTCGAAGAGAAAGCTTTATTTACGTCACGACTGTTCATCTTGTTCCGCTGACCATGTTTGTTCTTATTTTGTACTGTTCATTTATCACTTTGTTTCTACTGTCTCTATGTATGTAGAACTTGGTCCAATTATTATTTCACTACAGTGAGGAACCGACTCTTTAATCCTCTAAGTTATCTCCCCTTGGAAAATCCTTAGTGTAGATCTTGGAACCTTGATTTTAGTCTTTCTGTTACTGATTATGATTGATTAGGGTAAATCGATGAAATGAAGACAGAAATAAAGAAATGAATCGGAAAGATAGAAAAATAAAAAAGATAAAGTAAAAAGAAGAAGAAGATAAAGAAAAAGAAGAAGAAAATGAAGAAGAAGAAGAGCAACAACAAAGAGTAAAAGCAAGACAAATATTATATGAAAGATAGGAAACTATGACAAAGAAGAAAGGTTTGAAAAGAAATGTTTTTTTAAAAAAAAGCAACCAAAAACAATTAGAAATAAATGCCAAAAAGAACGAAGAAGTAAGGAGGATAGAATAGAAGTTATTTTAAAAACAAAATAAAATGCTATTAAAAGTACAATTAAATAAATATGAAAGAAAAAGGGAGAAGAAAGGAAACAGAAATGAAAACCAAGAATAAATAAAAAAAACGTAAAAAAAAGAAAAAAAAGAAAAGAAAAAGAAAAAAGAGTAAAAATGTTAAAGACTAATTGAGAAGGCAAGATGAAAAGCATGAAAGAAGACATATGTGACATCGCCTTTCACAGGCAAATGCCCCAAAATGCGATTACTGGACTGGTTGATGGCCTTCTTTTGTAAAGGAGATTTATAATTCCTATTGTAACGATCTGTATACAGAAAAGAATTATGGGAAAGTTTGGGCGACGTGTGAGTAAGAGCCGTATGCGTAATGAAAAGAGTCGAAATTAAATACACAGAAGAGGCGAAAGATTGAAACTGAGAGAAAAGAAACGTAAAGAAGTGAACATCAACTGTGATTAGGGAATGAGAGAAGAAAACAATCTTTAAGAAAATAGCGGCCAAGTCAGAAGGCAACACGGTGAATTGTAGAGAGCGGCGTGAAAGTTAGTGAGGCTTTATGAATTTTATTGTTATAAAACACACCCATGCTTTTATGAAAAACAGTCTCGCATTTTGAACTTTTCCCCCAATTTCTCATTTCAATTGCTAATCTCCCAACTGCGCCATTCGTCGACTTGAAATTTAAATACCAAAAAACACCTCAGGGAGTCTGTAACTTACACACATTATTTTGAATCCCCGATTTTTTTTAATTATTTTCTTTTAATAAAGAATGTGTTTTTATTTTTCTTTCTTTTATTGTTTGTTCATTTCGCAGGTTTTTATTCTTTCTCTTCATTGTTCTTATTTCTTTTTCTTTCTTATTTTTATTGTTACTAATACTACTAGTGATAATATTAGTCCTAGTAGTAATAGTAGTAATGTCTTTCAATCAGAGTAGTTCTTTTGTATGATCGGAGTCCACAAATCTGATCATAACAAACCAATTAATAGTAGTTTCGAAAGCTAATGTCCTGAATTACTTTTCATGCCTTCCCCTTTACAAAAAAATAATTTTAACCATTGGTTGTTGGATTTCAAGAGACTTGTAAGATGAAATTTTAATTATTTACGGAATTATTTGCATTACTGACAATTCTTAAATAAAGCTTTCAATAAAATTACAAATAATAATTCGTAAAATATTGAAAAAAAAAATTATATTTAAGAATACAGATGAGAAATAATTTTATAAAAAGGGAAGGTATAAGAAATCATCACTTGTTCTGGTTCAGTTATGTAACAATTTAAATCTTCTCTTCAAACTAATATGAACAGAAGAATGCCATAGGTCATAGGAACAAAAGTCGGTCATATGAAATAGGAACAAAAGTATGCCATGCGTAATAAGAACAGAAATGTGATATATGTAATAGGAACCAAGACTATCATACGTAATAGGAACAAAGATAGTCATACCCAATCAAACCATAAGACTGGGATATGTAATAAGAAAGATAGTTTGCCAGGCAAAAGAACACTATCTTCCTTAATATGAACAAAATACTGGCATACGTAATAAGAACAGAAGTGAATCATACGCAAGAATAATACATGACTGTAATATTTAATAAGAACAGAAAACAGTTAGATGTAATAAGAACAGTAGTGTTATATGTAATAAGAACATACAACTATCGTAGATAATGAGAACGGATGATTGTCATATGTAATAAAGCCAGAAATCATTCATTCTTATTATATATATATATATATATATATATATATATATATATATATATATATATATATATATATATATATATATATATATATATACAAGAGCAGAAGACTGTCAAATGTAATAAGGACATAGGTTTTGTGGGATATTCACTCACATTATAGGAGTAGCGGTAGTAGAATTTTAGGCTTGTTTTACGAAGATAAATGGAGGAAAAATAAATGTACACAATACAGGCATGACAAGTTGTATTATTATTTTTGGTAGCCCTAGAACTATGGCGTTCTACTAACGGTTTTAGAGATTGTAGTTGGATTCCAATGAAAGCGAAAGGTACAGTTTTCATTTCAATTTATAGGGCGTTTATCCAATTCGTTGTTTTTTTCTTTTTTTTAGCCATTATAGTTTTTATTTATGTTCAAATTTTGAGAACCAGCCATTTGTTGGTATTTTCATAAGTTCTGAAATTCTAAAGGAAACTATGTTGCTTCATTCCATGTCGAGTGTATGCAAGTAAAAAATATGGATAAGGAAGAGATACTTGTTTCTTTTTTGTTTTGTTTCTTTTCTGCTTCTTTTTTTGTTTTTGCTACTTCGCTTGGTTATCTTTTTTTTTTAACGTCGGGAATTCCAAAGCCTTTCTTTCTTTTTATACGTTGTTTTCAACAAAACTGTGGCTACTTTTAGTTTTTGCTCTCCTTTCCAAACATTTATGTTTCACCTAATAAGAAGAGATGATGTGGCACCATGCATCCAGGCGATTTGAAAGATATATTTATAGATATATGAATTGCTTTTTTACGGTTTATCAACCATTTGAGGATTATTTAAGGCCGAAATGTATTTTAGGTTTTAAGAATAATTCTTTCTTTTTTTGCGAGAGGATTGAACCGCCATGCATTCAGGCGAATTGGAAAAAGGAAAGAGAAAACGAAGAAGAGGGAAACGAAAAAGTAATACGAGACGGGTCATAGGCGAACACACACACACGGCTTAAGAGACGGGAATAAGAAAGAAAAGGGTTATTTTTGATAGGTATCAAATGTCGAAAATATCTAGGCCACCTGCGAACAAGCGTTGACCGATTTCCACTTATCCGCGAAAAATGGAATTGTGTTATCAAGAGATGTCACCAAAGAAGAAATCCATTTTTGAACGTTAGGTTTTGATAATTGACGAAACACAGTTGTAGCATGCAGTCTTGGCTGGGTATAGAAAATTAAAATCCCACCCAAGTAGTTTCACTGGCTAAGTTTTTCTTTTGACAGAATAGACTTTTGCCCTGCGATAATAAAAATTTTGTTATCAACACATGAACCGAAGGAAACTCACATATTTTTATTTCTGCTTTGGGAGACGCCAAATTGGCGACAAACTTGGAGAAAATTCATTTCTTAGACCATGTCAGATAATCCAGCTGTCCAGTGCATTACCGATAAACGGCTTGACGAACGCCACGTGTTGAACAGAGAGTTGTCACATCAACCGCCTATGATAACGGCGATTTGAAAGAAAGAAAAGAGATCATTAATTTTTTTTAGTTAAGCAAGGTATATTTCTTTTCCAAAACAAAGCCACGGGTTGTTCACGCCCGACTAAGACGTCATTGGCCAAGTGGATCACATGACGCACGAAGGAGGAGGGAAGATACCCGACCAGGACCTCATTGGCCGAGAGTGATCACGTGACGCACGAAGAAAATCAGTCGACGCCCCTATCCAGAGTATAAGTATGAGAAGCCGCTACGAAGAAGTGGGGAGGGCAGTTCACGCCCCTCAGAAGTATGGTGAGAAAGTGGGAGTGAGGAAAGAGTTACCAAAAATGGAAAAGAGTGGAAAATCCCTAACCAGAAATAAGAAGGGTGGATATGTATTTAGAATTATCGAAGAACCCCTGGCGCCGACAGACCCACTACGGTTTTGACGGCGTCAATAAAAACGAAGCCCCACCAGACAGAAATCAGTTCGTTCGCCCCTAGCGGGCAGAAGAGGCCAGTTCGTTTGGCCCTGAGTGCCAAGTTCGTTCGGCCCTGGCGGTAGAGATGAGTGCCCAGTAGTTCAGACTCTGGCGGGCAGAGAAGAGTTCGTCGGACTCTGGCAGGCAGAGTTAGTTCACGCACCGACGGCAGAGATGAGTGCCCAGTAGTTCAAGCCGCCTCAAGATAGCTGACCAAGATTCACGCAAAATTTTGGACTCTTCTTCAACCAAGAACAATTAGTTTGAAGAGCGACTTAGAACCAGACCACAGAAATAAGTTTTTCGACTTTCGTCCAAAGACACACCGAAACACAAATTTCTTAGAGAGCAGACAACTTGAAGCGTTAAAATTTGCCTAGCGAAAGCGTCGTGCCACAATCCACAGAACGGGTCGGGAGGTAGACACAGTCCTATGTACCGAACAACTAGACATAAAAAGTTTGTTACCTTTTTCTTTGATACTTTGAACTTTGTGAGTTTTCATTTTATTTTCTTTTATGCATATTTGTGTGTTATCACCGCCGTTTAACTCAGCTTGCATTACGGCCCCAACCCCTGTTTGATCTCGTCTGTCTAAGATCAATTCACAACGTGGGTAGGCAGATTGGAGATCAGTGCAGTTACCCTGGTAACCAGGCGTTGGAAGCAGGTTGGGAACGGCGAGGCTGATATCAAATCTAACCAGATTCCTACCCGAATCACAAAAGGGTTAGAACGCCACGCTTGGAGCAGCGACACCCGGACGGAGCAGCGAGGAGCGAACAGCTGGCGCCGCGGCGAAGACGTCACAATTGGTGCTGTTTAGGGACGTCACATCTGGTGTCGTGACCGGGATAGGACCCTGGAACGACCACGTCACAAATGGCGCCGTGGTAGATCAAGATAGAACGTCACAGTCGGCGCTGCGACCGGGGGACGACGTCACAGATGACTCTTATATCTAATAAGAATAGAAGACAGTCATACGTAATGCGAATAGAAGACTGTCATACGTAATAAAAGTAGAAGACTCTCATACGTAATAAAAATAGAAGACTCTCATACGTAATAAGAATACAAGACTGTCATACGTAATAAAAATGAAAATCTCTCCTACTTAATAAAACAAAAGACTCTCATACGTAATAAGATCCGAAGATTCCCATACGTAATAAGAACAAAATTCTCACATACGTAATAAGAATAGAAGACTCACGTACGTAATAAGAATAGAAGACTCACGTACGTAATAAGAATAGAAGACTCATATGTAATAAGAGATGACTCTCATATGACTGCATGACTGTCATACATAATAAGAATAGAAGACTGTCATGCGTAATAAGAATAGAAGAATCTTATTCTTAATAAAAATAGAAGACTCTCATATGCAATGCTAAGCATAGAAGACTGCCATATGTAATACGAACAGAAAACAGTCATACGTAATAAAAATAGAAGACTGTCATACGTAATATGAATGGAAGACTCTCATATGTAATAAGAATAAAAAAGGTTCCCATACTTGATAAAAATAGAAGACTGTCATAAGTAATAAGAATGAAAATCTGTCCTATTTAATAAGACCAAAAACTCTCATAGGTAAAAAGATCCAAAGTTTCCATACGTAATAAGAACAAAATTCTCACATACGTAATAAGAATACAAGACTGTCATACGTAATAAGAATAGAACACTGTCGTATGTAATAAGAATAGAAGCCGGTCATGCGTAATAAGAATAGAAGAATCTCATACTTAATAAAAATAAAAGACTCTCATATGCAATTCTAAGAATAGAAGACTGTCATACGTAATACGAATAGAAGACTGTCATACGTAATACGAATAGAAGACTGTCATACGTAATAAGACTGGAAGACTCTCATACGTAATAAGAATAGAAGACTCATACGTAGTAAGAACAGCTGACTCTTATATGTAATAAGTATAGAAGTCTATCATACGTAATAGAAATAGAAGACTCTCATACGTAATAAGAATACAAAACTCATACGTAATAGTAGATGACTCTCATATGACTGCATGACTGTCATACATAATAAGAATAGAAGAATGTCATATATAATAAGAAGAATTGACTCTTATATATAATAAGAATAGAAGTCTATCATACGTAATAAGAATAGAAGTCTGTCATACGTAATAAGAATAGAACACTGTCGTATGTAATAAGAATAGAAAACTGTCATACGTAATAAGAATAGAAGTCTGTCATACGTAATAATAATAGAAGTCTGTCATACGTACTAAAATAGAAGACTGCCATACTTAATAAAAATAAAGACTCTCATACGTAATAAGAATAGAAGACTTTCATATTTAATAAGAATAGAAGACTGTCATACGCAATAATAATAGAAGACTCTCATACGTTATAAGAATGAAAAACTCTGCTACTTAATAAGACCAGAAGACTCTCATACGTAACAAGATCTGTAAATTCCCATACGTAATAAGAACAGAAGACTTTCATACGCAGTAAAAACAGAGGGTTCTCATTCATAATAGACATATAGAAATATCATCCGTAATAGCAGAGGTCACCAAAATATTTTCACAGAGGGTCAGATAACTGAGAGAATGACAAGTGCGGGCCGGATAACCAATTTGTTCAATACAATAAACTGAATACACCAAAAATATCGACAACAAATATATTTATTGACCAAAAAGTTATCAAAGAAGGTGATATTAGCAATAAAATAGTTATATTACACTCCGTGCGCACATAATCGAATCTCACAAACTAGGCTGCAAGAAATGGTTTGTAAGATTTGTGAAATTGACTTTTACCTTTTAAGATATAATCAGTATTTACTTTGGAATGTCTGCATCCAACCAAGTGAATTGCTTTCAATTTTTTTCATTAGTCAGTATCGTTTGATGTGGTGATTTTACTTATTTCATTTTTGAAAATATTTGCTCATACACATAAGTTGTTCCAAGTCACTTGCTTGCAAATCAATGTAAAACTAAAATTACTGGCAGATACAAAAATCAGATTGGTCAAATTTTCGCATTTTTATTTATATTTATTTTAAGTTTTTGTACATAGTAAGTTTAACTACAATCTATTGATAACTCGATATAAATAATCATATTTTAGCTCATTCGTTGCACAGTTCGGCGATGAAACAGAAGAACTGACATCACAAGACGGATCCGGCCCACGGGCTTTAGTTGGTTACCACTGGTAATAGGAACAGAAGACTGTCATACTTAATATGAACAGGACACTCTCATCAAGTACAGATGACTAGCATTCATAGCAAGAAAAGACTCTCATACTTAATAACAGCGGACAACTATCATACGGAACAGAAGACTCTCATATGTAATCTATTGCTTATTGAAATTAGTTTATTTCCTCAAGTAGGTTTCTGCATTCGGCGGAAGATCTTGTTATCATATGATTGTACATTCATCATATGATTGCACATTCTAAGCTCAGCTGAGTCGTTTACATATCGAGTGTAGTCACTGACATCTATTGAATGCATGAATCTGGGCTTGGAGTTTATGAGGTTATCTTCCAGATCAATCTGCTTATGCAACTGACATCTCTATTAATCTATTGTAACAATGAGTGCAAATTCAATTTGCTATTATCTGAGGTGAGTCCAGTGCACACTAGGTTCATCGAAGATCAATTCTCTTAGAACAAATATTTCTTATTGTTATTAAATTCGATTCAGCCGGACACTTATTTCGTGGTGGGATCAGGTACTGTGATTTAACTCAAATACAGTGTGTCTTTACAGTTTGAAATATATAGAACAAGAAATTCGGAAATAATTATTGTGAAAAAAAAAAGCAAACAGGCTATTTGACTAAAGCAATTACAAATATTTTCCTCGGAGTAAAATTAATTCATCTTTAAGTAAGTTAAAGTGATCAAATATGAATATTTAGGTTTAGATAATATTTATTTAGATAAATAATATTAAAACGTAAGCAAATGAATAAGACGATGAGGGGTTTTGCCATAATATTCTTCTATATGAGCGAATTCAATTATTTTAATCATACTTAATAAATATGTAATATTTTTCTTTTATATCCTAAACACGATTTCGCAGGTATATTTATATATTATAGTTAGTAATCTTTTCATTTATTTTCCGATTTCAATGACACTAAGAATTTATTTTCAGATTAAATTTAAAAAATCACAAAAAGAAATTTACAGTAATTAGTTTATGATTGTCGGAGAGAGTGTGTATAAATTTATCATAATATTTTGCGTAAATTACAATAAAAAATATAACGAGATGTTGTTTTATTCATGAAACTTGAGCATTTCCATCGAAATCAAAATTTACTGCATTGTGCATTTGCTTGAGTTGTCGTAAGACTCTCAGAATCAGAAATCGAATCATTATAATAAAGAGTGTGAATTGTAATGTGAATTTTGCTAGGGTTTCAAATGCCATAATTAATATGAGCATGAACGTACACTATTTACATTATACGGACTATTGTCATATCTATTACAACGTTTCGGCCGTTGTACACCCGGCCTTCTTCAGGTGGTTGGAATGTAGAATTGAACCCTTTATTTCGCTCACTGGTGTAGACTGTTCCAAGTGCCATGCTTAATGAATGTAAGTTATCAGTTATCTCCTGTTAATTAAGCTCTCCAAGTTCTCCACTGCCTTAACCGGGTATTGAACTCATACTATTTGGGCCATTTGACTGGATCTAACCTACGCCTTTATCCACTGTGCCATGTGTCTTCAAGAATAATGTACATAGTGTACATAATACCTCATCTCAGAAATATACAAAGATACTGAGCATGAACCTATTCTACATATCCAATGTTTTCATGTACTTTGACAATATCCTGATATTTTCTTCAATTCTTCGCTTACTTTCGATTCCTCCATAACTGTTATTTTTCACAGTTATATTTAAAGTCCTGAAAGGTATTTGTCCGTCTACCACATGACATATCTGGATGACCAATTCCCATTTTATCCTACTTCTATTTCCATTGACAACTTACAGTTATTGCTATTTTTATATTTCTATTATTCAATCAATAACAAAAAATTATAATTATTCCATTTAATCTATATAATTAAGGATAAATATCTAAGACAAAGAAAAAAATATACGGAAAAATTCTCATTTTATTTTTTTCCCGCTGAACATGACCGATTTGTAAATGACTATTTCAATTCAATTAATAAAGTCACTGATACTATAAATATTTATAACTGATTTGAGTTATGGATTTTTTTTATCATATAAAAACCTGTAGTTCATTCTGCTTTACACACATGGTTCAGATTACGAAATAAGTCGGCAGGCCCACCCATCGTACCTGGGATGAAATTGCTCCAGCGAAACGAATGACTTGAAATCAAGCTACCCGAAATCATTCGAATAAATACTTTGTAACTGCTTATAGAGAATTGTATGGCGATTTGTTGGTTAGACGAGAAAAGACGAGATTTTCAAAACGCATTCGTTATTATTGACTTCAATAGACACACTTCCTGCCATTTCATTTTGAATTATTTAATGCATTACATTAAACATGTGAGGAAATGCGACGTATGTAACGATTAATTCATTTCTAGATCTAGAAAATGTTTTTAGGTCTGGTTGAGAAAAGAAGGCAGTTAAAGAAGGAAAAGTTGTGATAAATCTTGAGTTGTGGTAAGAATTGAGGAAAGTTGTGATAAATCTTGAGTTGTGGTAAGAACTGATTTTTGCTTTTTGCTAAGGATATGAATCATTTTGATTTCAATAGATGTGCAAAAAGAGAAAGGGTTAGAAAACATAGATATATCTTCTCACCGGACTTATTCAACCGATACAGCGAAGCGTTTCTGAGAGTATTAGGAGTTCTACCAGGATTCATTATTGACGTCCACAATCTTAACAACATAGGGTATGCAGATGACGCAGTATTGATAACAGACACAGAAAGAAAACTACAAAAACGCCTACAGAATGTAGAGAGTAAAAGACTAGAAGAAAGGATTAAATATAAACTGCATGAAGACATTATGCAGGGTTATATGCAAAAGGGTCCAAAATGCAAACTGCAAATCTGATATACGAAAATCAAACAAGAAGGGAAATTTAAATATTTGGTATGTATTTTTATCAGAGGACAGAAAGTGGAACACTGAAATCCAAAGACGTATTCGGATAGCGAAGGATGCATTCCAAAATCGAAGCAGATAATTAAGAAGCAGGAAAACTTCGCTAGAAACAAGGAAAAGAATAATAACCTGCTATGCGATATCCGTCCTCCTCTATGGAATTGAGTGTTGGACAATCTTATCACAAACGAAGAAGAGACTTGAAGCAAGAGAAATGTCGTTCTACAGAAGGATGCTGAGTATACCATGGACCGAAAATGGGAGCAGCGATTTAGTTTTATGGAAAATGGTAAAGAAAAGAAAACATATATATAACATCAGGAGTTGAGTTTTCTAGGGCACATAATGAAGAAAGGCTTGGATAATCTGATACTCACAGGTCCTATTGAAGGCGAGAGAGAGAGGAAACAACGCATGAGATACGTAGTGAGATTGAGTAAATGAATGGCAGAAGAGAATTTAGGAGAAATAACTGGCTGCCGATCTCTCCTCTTAATTTGTTCTAACAGCTCAGTATAAATAACTGGTTTGTAACATTCAATACCTCAATAATCATTTCTGGCTTGTAACATTCAATACCTCAAGAATCATATCTGACTTGTAACATTCAATACAACAAGAATCATAACTGGCTTGTAACATTCAATACCTCAATAATCATATCTGGCTTGTAACATTCAATACATCAAGAACCATGCTAGAGATATTTCACCGAATTGACAGTGAATACAGGCGAGTCATGTTGTATAGTTGTACACCCAATGAGTTTGAACTTCCCTTGAAGTTCCCTCTACACCGTAAGTGAATCTCAGACGATTCTCTGCAAAAGATGCAGGTTCCATATATCAGATTCCACTTTCCAGGCCTTGTTTTACAAGTGTCAGATTAGACGAAAAATAGAATATCGATGTCTTATCTGAGCAGAAGCTGCTCAATCATTAATTTTTAGCTTTGACAGATTTCAAAAATCAAAAAAAGCGTCTGTGCAGAATTGTAAGTGATGAATAATTTCCCATTCTGCAACCCCTTTTCTCACAGTCGAAGCGTCTCCAGCTTCTTGCTACTCTATTGGTATTTCTATAGTAAATTTTCTGACAAGCTACATTTCTTCGTTCCAGATCTTCAGAGATAAGGACCGTCATGAAAGTTATATCAGGCATGGCTGATCATGTATGTTTTGAAAGGGTAGTGGAATGAAGTGAAAATATTGGACAAGGAAGAACACTAGAGAGTTCGATGGTTGAAAGAATCAGAGCTTTTGCGAGACTGTTAAGTCCTTAGTAGGCCTAACGTAGAAATAGATACAATAGGGAATACTCTAATAAACAAAGTAACATTACAGCAAGTATTTAACAGCAGCAGCAGTCAAAACATTACAGACATCAGCAATCGTCAAAATAATAGACAGCAGCGGGAGTTAAAACATGATAGGTATTAGCAACAGCAATAAGAAAATTAATCAGCAGGCGGGTTAGGTTTAAGGCTCCATGTTCATTAAACAAATCGTCCCAAATTAGCCTAGTGATTAAAACTGTTGATTCCTGAATTTTGTGTCATAGTAATTGTGAGTTCAATCCCTGGGCCGGACAGCAATAACTGAGAAGTACTAAAAGAAAAAATTAGACGATATCCCTAGATATGGCCAATGAAACGAAAACAGTCTACGCCCGTACGTAATAAAGGGTTCAGTTCAGAATTCCCTGCAGGTTATGCAGATTGATATACAGCTGATGAAGGCCAGAGGTCACAACTGCCCCAACGTAATGACAAAAACAAAGATGAGGATAATTTTTTTTTAATATAAATATAAATAGTGCAAATACTTTTGTTTGAAGTATTGCGGGGCGTCATCGTCTAGATTATGACATTATTCTTTCTTCGCGTCACACGTGCTATCCATTTTAGTTGGTGCTGCTGTTGTAATTCCACTTAACTGATACTCGCTAAGACATACATGCTTCCTTTTCTCGAAGCAAATCTTAGCCATCGATCTTAGAAAGAGGTTGTACATGGCTGACATTTTAAATATTTCCGAACGAATTTGGCGTCATACATGGCATCCCTTAACCCTGTGCAAAGTTCGAACTGCGGATGCTACAAAAGAAAAATAATGTTGAGTGACTGGAAACAAAAATAAAACAAAAATACATATTTTGTACGCGGACGTAGAAAATTATACGAAAAATTATAAAAGAATAGTCAAGCGCACGTGGTAAAGTTGACCAACTGGAAGTTATAAACATATACCATTAAAACCGATCATATATGCCTAGGCTACAATCTGTTTATCTAGAAAACGAAACACATCTTTTCTCACTTTGAGAATTAAATGCATCAATCAATGTAAAGAAACCAAATTAACAGAATGATTATAAGAATGGATTTCACTATTCCTGCAGACAAGAAAGTAATACGAAAGGAAAGTGAAAAGTTGGAGAATATCTCCAACTTACCAGAGATTTGAGGATGTTGTTGAATGTGAATGAGACCAAATGTTATGGGAGCGCAGGAAACAGTTGGCACAACCCTAAGATCAAGTTTAGAAAAACGAAGGTAAAGTGGAAACAGTCACGATGAACGAGCTGCAGAATTCTGATAGAACAAATTGGGACACACAGAATCTTCAGGAAACTTGCTATTACTTGATCCCTATTGAGATCAGTCGATTACTATTGGATAAACGAAAACAATTTTTGTAGAAATAGTCAGAGATAAATCTTTGAAATGCCAATGGGAATTTTGATAAATACGACAGATAGATAGAGAAATAGTTCAATTTTGACAAAGGTGAAATTTAACGTTTTGTGGTGATGTGTAATTATATAGAAAGAAACTTTAGTAATTGCGGCTTTAATATCTGAATTATATTATTACAAATCAATAAAAATGAATTAACCAGATTTCTTAATTACTCACAGCCGATAGTCATTAGTCAAAATGGACGCTAGAAAGATGAATCAGGAAGAATTAATTAAGCAAACGCTCGGCGTTTTTATTTTTGCTTCTGTGTTGAGCAATAGTGGATTAGTGTGGCATGGAAATTCAGTTTTGCTTTAATGAAAATATTGGCTCAAAATAAAAAGAAAACAAAAGGGGTGTGAATATATTAACTGCATATCGTTATTTATTTATTGTATTTTATAGTGATTCCTCTGTACTTTATAGTAAAAAAAAAAAGAAGAAAATTGTAACTAGATAGAAAAAGCCTTGAATATATCAATCTAATCTGAATCTTCCCGAGGAAAAAGCTTTCTCTCTTTGATGGGATTCAAACGGAATTTGTTATGTCAAATTAATAGAACCGGCACAAACAGTTGCAACGTGACAGTGGTTAGTTTGATTGACTCAGTGAAAAAGCAAGGAACGTTTTATTAGCAAGGAAATCGTTTCGTGATAATGCAGGTGATCTTGATATGAATTCGACGGAAGAAACTTTACAAAAGCAAGAATGGAAATTCTTCCCAACACGGGATATTCTCTAGACTTTTCGTAATCAGAATTTCACTTGTTTTTTTTAATGCTGTAAGTGGTTTCAAAGTTATTAAAATGTTACCCGAAGAATTCACCAAATGAAAAGAGGAATCGTTCTTTTATGATGGAATACACGATTTACCCGAAAATTGTGTAAGGTGATAAAGAAGCTAAAAAATAATATGATGACTGAAAGATGACGAGAGTTTATTTTGTGAACATGCCGCCCGCAATGATTTGCATCACTATACAGAGGCTTGATGAGCTTGTAAATATCTGATAAAATACAAATGTAAAATAATCTTTAAAATACTATTTTCTTCTTTGATACTAGAGATGAGTTTTGTCATGACAATCTTGTCTCGGAAAAATATTTGTCGGCTACCTTTTTCTGAGACATCTGCCAGGGTTGGGGCTTAGCCAATCCCTGTTGGAGACGCCTGCTCAGACACGTTTATGTTTCTGCAACACCCAAAGACTCCACTTGTAGTTAATACTGCAACTCTGCAAGGCACAATTTCATCAAAGTTATTTTCCTTTAAACGGTGATAATTTCTATATTTTTGTATCCCAAATTTGCAAAGATAACGCAGCTATGTTTTCTACCTAAATATGTCTGCTAGATCTCTCCTCTGAGTCACTGAATCGTGTGCTCAGTCAGAATTGAGGACCACTGTTTGGCTCTGCATTGAATTCTGCTTAAAATAAGCCGTTTCCCCAGAACATCTATGAAGTAATAACACATTTTTGAGGTGAAGAATTCCGGAGAGATAGAGAGAAAACGTATGTACATATGTTTGACTAAATTTACCAGCCAGATATTTTTGGGTGTGTCAGGTACGGTGTATTGACGTAGATAGCATGGAATCATGCAGCAGAACATTAATTTTTTTTACCGAAACCTTCTTGTTTGAAGAAGCAGCAGAGAACGGTATACTATCGCCAGATAACTAACTTCAAGAAACGATGACAAGCTTTCAGTTGGTTATTGGTGGTCTAATAAGAAAAGTAAAATGCTTGAGATCGTAATACTGGTTAGATAGTATCACTTAAATTTGTATAAAGTTGACTGAATGTCTTAGACAACTCTGGCACGGATTCTGTCGGACCAAGTTGCATGATTTTCTCAAAAATTTTATCTCGTAGAGAATTTTAATCTAATGCTCGTCTTTTTCGCTCTATTAAATAGGCTTTGTGACAGTAAGAACATCTCTATCTGATGTGGCCTGTTTAGGGGTCAGAAAGAAAGACGAAGTTAGGTTGAAAAAGTATATTGAAGACATATACAAAACAATAATGTTAGTAATAAGTAGATTAGCACTGCGTCTACTACTCCACTCCACCCGACTCTCGCCGTTTGTATTTATGAGAGGAGGAAGAGTTCATTATACTGTAAGAGGGTTTACCACAACACTATCCTGGATCTGTTGGAAAAAAACATGTAAGAGCGATCATAACAACTCATTTGTTTTAAATCCATAAGTAAAATTATAAACAAAGGTTTCGCATGAAGCTGATTTTCCAACCACGAAGAAAACAGAATTTAAATTTGGAGATTTAACTCACTCTCCTTTTTCTGGATTTTTCAGGTTTCGCTTATTTCTATGCATTGTCAAGAAACAGCGGTGATGACCACTTATTAAATTTGCCTAATTAACGCATAGCCTATAATTAAAGATGACGTATTTCAGATTATAGTGTAGGGACATATCGTGAGTCCAACGCCTTCCATGGGTTTGTTGGGAATATAAACCCATGGACGAGTGCATATCATTTCTGCCTGAGAGAATTCTTCAATGACGGATAATTGGATAATTTATGTAATTTCTTAAAATAAACTCAATCTCATAACAGAAAAAAAAAAACAGATTCTAATTTGTCTTAAATGGTCAAATCATTCTTCCAACATGAACATGTCTGGATCATTTTACTCGGACAAAAAGAAAGAGAAAAACTTGTAAAATAACAAAATCTGTAACATTTGCTGAATTATGTCCCTTTTTTTTTTTGTTTTTTTTTGTTTTTTAAATAGAAGACTGTTCTGCATTGTCATTTATTAAGCGTTTTATAAAAAGAGGATGCTAAACATCTTCTTTTACATTCCAGAGGAGACTATACTGTAAAATAAAGCGTTTACTTTTCTAAATAAAAATCAAGAGTCATTTTCGTTCACTTATGATATATGTAGATAGATAGCTCGATAGCTAGATATGGTCCGAGATAGATAGATAGATAGATAGATAGATAGATAGATAGATAGATAGATAATAAGTAGTATGCGGGAATAAATATATTCATAAAAATGAACGAGCTGATCTAGTTAGATACCGAGATAGATTGAGAGATAGATTTGCTTTTGTTTATTTTGTTTTATGGTATACCAACATCTGTAATGAGTTGTGTAATGCAGACAATATTTTTACACTAGATTCGTATGAACAGAATATATATTCATTGTAAGGAAACAGTTTGTAGATCCTGTTATACTTTTGATATAGTTTTGTAAAGAGGGATGTTGTTGAGAGTCTGCTTTAATTATTGTATTATTTTCAGATACAAGGTTTGTAAAAAAATTGATTTTGACATTCTAATTTGGTTTATCATTTTTGGTATCGTTCTACTGTTTTAAGAAATTATATTATACCATTCACTTTTAATTTCTCGAACAGCTCATACATATTGTATTATTTTTGTCTTGAGAGAGTAAGATCTTAGCACTCGTTTAATATATTTTAATAATATATACCGTTTTACATGCTTGGCATATTGGTTGATCTTCTTTGTTTACTAAGTACGATATTCCCTTATGGCCAATTTCTACGTGGGCCAATACCAGTTCTTCCTTCCGAGATTTTCTAACAATAGACTCCCATTCTCCTAGTCTGGGCTGAATTGCGAAGAGTTTATTGCATGGGTTATCTTCCTAGTACGGCTGTCATTCCTTTTGAATGTATTTATTAATAACCTCCTTAAAAATCTCTATGTGGTTGTTTAGTCCTTATATCCACGTTCACATCTAAAGCTAACTTAGCTGCTAAGTCTCCTTCATTATTACATTTATCTCCAATGTGGCTCGGAATCCAGCAGAGTTTGATGTTTTTATTCTTGTTAATAATAATGCTCATTTTGTATAATATTTTCATAATTGGGTTGTTGGATTTTTTTCTCTTTAAAGCGAATAGTGCGACTCAGTCCAAAAAAAATTAGAAGATTTTCTGTTTGTTCACTGAGATAATGTTGAGAGCTAGCTCGATTACATAAGACTCTGCAGTGAAAATAGATCTTCCCTTTGGCAGGCGCCTTTTTGGATTACTGCTACACATCCTATCTTGTCTTTTGTCCCGTCTGTATAGATGGATGTATGATTAGGGAAGTTTGCCAATATGTCCTGAAAACTATCCTGGAATGTGTGTGGGTACGTTTTTTGTTTTGTTTTGGGAGATTATGTAATTCTAGCAGAACTTGGGGTTGCTTAATAATCCATGGTGGAATACTGCCTGCAGTTGTTTCTTGTATACTTGTTAGTGTGGTGCCTTCATTAATGGATTTCATCTTGAGTTCGTAGGGTTGTATAGCATTATATTTTGTCGAAATAGATCGCAGTAATTCAGTTCAAAGTTACTGCTGTAAGCTGAATTATTAGGGCATGACTTTAGTACGCCGTAAATTTGGAGGTTTTTCATTGGTTTCTCTGCATAAGTTCTGCATTGGGAATGTTTAACAAGCCTCGATTATCAATTTGAGGCCACGATGATGGGTTGCATTGAGAATTTTTAGGTATGACTTTCTGGCCACCCTATATATGAAACTAGCGTAATCCAGTTTTGAGCGCAGTAGTGATCTGTATAACTTGATTAATGTTAGTCGATCTGCTCTCCATTCAGTATGGGCCACTACACGCAGGAGTTGTAGGGATTTTCAACATTTTGTTTTCAAATATTTTAGATAGGGAATGAACGTTAAATTTTTATCAAAGATAATGCTTAGAAAGTTGTGTTGTTCAACAACAAAGATTTCTATTCCGTCTAATTTTTAACGTGGGTTATGGTGCAATTTTCTTAATTTGCAGAAATGGAGGAATTTGGCTTTCGTATACCCATTTTCAGTGGCCCATTTATGTATTTTATTGATACATTGTTGGAATTGTCTTTCAATGGTATCCATATGACGAGATCTGTACAGAATTAGAAAATCATCAACATACAGAGAGCACCTCACTTCTGGGCTTAGGCTTTTATCTATGCAGTGAAATTTACGTATAAAAGTGTCGCCGAAAGAAATTTTTCTTTCAGGAATCCCTTTTTGATCTTGTAGTTCTGATAGCGTACATCCTATACGTACCTGAAAATGCGGTCTTTCAGAAAATTCCTTATGAATTGAATCAACCTTCCTTTTGGACCCAGTGCATGCAGATCTTTGAAGATACCAAATTTCCATTTTGTATCGTACGCCTTTTCTGAATCAAAAATGACTGCCGTGAGATGTTCTTTCTTAATAAAGGCTTCCCTTCCAAAGGTTTCGATGCGCATTAAGTGATCCATGGTACCTCTTTTTTCCCCTAAAATTACATTGGTAATCACTGATTAAGCCGTTAGTTTCCAGGTGCCAAGTCAACATGTCGTTAACCATTCTCTGCTCGTTAATGCTCTCGGCCTTTTGTTTCAGGATCTATGTCATCATTTCCAGGTTTTGGAATAGTGAGAATATATGTATGAGGCAACATATCAGAGAAGTTGCTACTTGCCCATATGTTGTTATACAATTTTAGTAACAGTTGCAATGATTTGTTAGGCAACAGTTTTATGAAGTGATAATTGATATTTTCTGTTCCAGTAGCCGTATTGTGGGTTTTCTTTGGGATTCATTTAGTTCCTCTGTAGTGAATGGTAGGTTATAGCTCTCAGTGTTCTTTGATTTAAAGTTTAATTTTTGTTTTTCTGCTTTTTGTTAGAGCTTCAGAAGTTACTGGTTACTATTCTTGGCAGATGAGGTTTTGGAGATTGTTTTGGCTAATTGTTCAGCAATATCCTTTTTATGGTTATTTTAAAGTTATTTATCGAGAGTTTCTTTAGGATAATTTTTACAGTTATTTTCCTTATCATATCTCATAGAGGTTTTGTTTTTGTTGTAGAATTGTCTGCTGACGTAGTTTACCAACATTCTTTTTTTTGTTTTCATCAAATATATTCCAGGTTTTTGCTCAAAGTTGCTTAAATTGTAATAAATTAGAGGTTGAAGACTATTCGTTCAAATCTCTCAAGCTGTTCGTTCAAATCTTTCAAGCTCTTCATTGATATCACTCAAGCTAGTTCCAGCTTGTTTATTAGGACATTAGTTTGTCTCTCTGCTTAATTCCAATCGGAGCGTATGTTTATCATGATGTTCTGAATTTTGCAGAATAATCAGAAAGTGATCATTATCGCATGTGTCCACCAGAACCTTTCAAGAGAAATTGATTAATTGATCGCATATGGATAAATCTGTTGTATAGTAGCTGCTAGTAAATATTTTTTATGAAATTCAGAGTTTTATTTTTATAAATACGTGAATTATTGTTGTTCATAATTGTTAAAGTCCACTAGTATCATAAAGGGTGGAGTTGCCTTATAATTCATGAATTTCGGCTTCATTACACGTTCATTAGGTGGGATATATACGGAGTATATATTGGACTATGTAGGGTCACTTTAACATCATTCGCGTGTAATATAATTCTTTGGGATATATCATTCCTAATTAAGATAGATACACCGCCAGATGCACGAAGCCCAGGGTCATGTGTATAGTTATGTTACTGGTATTATTTTATATCTATTTTATCACCTTGCTTAATGAATATTTCCTGAAGGCAAACAACTTCCGGTGACGGGTCCGTTATTAACAGAATCAGTTCATTTATATTTGCCTTTATTCTACAGCAGTTCCATTGAATATCTTATGCGTAGCTGTTTAAACGTTTTCAGTCTTTGACTTATGTTGTTTTGATTTCATTTTGGAGGTTTTAGCCGTTTTAGTGTTCTGGCTTTCCACCTCCATGTTAGGAATTTTCTTTGGCTGATTCTGTTCTTTTGGGAGATAAGCTTTTCAGCCCGTCTATCCTGGGTTTTGCCGAATGGATAGGAAATCGCTGTGACCTTTGGTTAGTAGGAGATTTGGTATTTTTGGTAGGAGTTGATTGTGTTTCAGCTGACGTTTTGCTATGTGTTTTTTTTTTTTTGCTTTATTAATTATTTCAGTTTTTTTCATTGTCCTTTTGTGGTTTCGCCTGTACTATCTCCTTGGAATATAGACTTTTAAGGTAACTTTGAAATTTGGGCCAATCATTTGGTGTCCCAGCTTCTCAATGAGGGTTCTGTATTTGTCAGGCTGACCCGCATTGTTTGTGGTCATATTTTCCGTTATTTTTTCGTAGGAAGAGCCTTTCATGTAACCTTTTACTACTTACCGTAAAAATGGTATATTTCTTTTGTATTTTACTTTGATAATTTACCATTCCTTTTTCCAGAAATCGCATGTTCATGACTATGTTGGATGGCTTTCCTGGCAGTTAACACATCTTTTTTTTTATTATGGCATTCTATTTCAGAATAGTCTGAATCCCTTTGGTTACATTTTGCACAGGTTGTGTGATACCTGTAACCATCCCTAATGCTACATTTGTGGCACCTAAATCATCTTAGTGAAGCCGGGATATATTGTTCCACTGGCTCAATATTATACCCTATTTATATTTTGGGGGAGATTTCATTTGGGCCAAAAGTAAGGATATATGTGTTAATTATAATTGTTTCCTCTTTTCTTTTAATTAAGATTTTATGTTAATCGCTGACCCGTTTGCTTCCTAAGATGTAATTTCCTCGGGTATGGTCAGAGACAACTGTTTACTTCTAATGACTCCCTTAGAAATATTTAGTCTGAAAGACGTCTTTTGATTATTCATTATTTTTGCGTATAAGGATTCAATTCCTGTGTCCCCAGCCTGACATTAAAACGTGTCAATGAGGAGGGGGGGGAATCAGAAGCTTTGACAAATCATGTTTACACAAACCATTATATTGGTATTAGAGAGAGACTGTGAACCCCCGTTAAGCCATATGTTGCACTTCCCAAATAAGTGTACAAACTGGTATGTTAACAGCCATGACTAAGTCTCGATCCCTTAGAACCGATTGGCCCTTAGCCACCACCTTCCAACGCCTATAAATTAGACAGAGATGGTATTTTATAATTGTGTATATTTAGGGTATTTCATTTAGTTATAATGTACTCCATAAAATGTTATAGCTATAGGCTTGTCATGACCATTGGACTGATCGGATCGGGCCTCGCCCGTCTAGTCCAAGTAAGGGCCAAACAGTGTGTTGGGAATCAGAAGGAACTAGCCATGACTCCTGAATCCCTCAACCACCAGGATTCCGTCTCCAGACATTACGGTTCGGCTACCAAGGCAAACAGGTGGCATTATTGAGGGGGGGAGAGGGTAGCTCTCTGCAGATTCGTATTCTGAAGCCGCAGTCGGCAGGGTGTGATAGATTTGCATAAAGATAGAAAGATAGATATGAAATGATCGATATAGATATATAAATGCATAGATAGATAGATAGATAGATAGATAGATAGATAGATAGATAGATAATGTGTATGTGAGTAGTAAATACGTCACTACAGAATGATTCATACATTTATCTAATTAATTTTTCCTATTATTAAATATCAATATTAACCAAGTAACTTGTAATAAACAATAACTTTCGGAACCACGTCGCAGACGAATAAATAGAATTAGCTTAAGCGAAATTCTGATAAAACAACGCAAACAAAAATAAACACACATTTAATTTATACTATCTTAGTCAAATGCCTCCTATTTTTAAAGAGAATTAAATAAAATAATTCTCCGCTACATATCACTCACTGACCCTTGTAAACGTCGAAGATTTATTATCTAAGAAGTATAAAAGATCTAATTTAATTATTAACACCAAAACTGGAACATAAACCCCCTCTTTATGTACAATAATTGTACCTATTGAATTCTTATTCACCCCTGAGTTATTGTATCTCCAAAATTAATAATAAATGCACACGATGCAAGGTAAAACTCAAAATGCTAGAAGATATTTTTATGCAAAATAAACAGCCCACACCAAATAAAATATCATTCACCACAGGAAAAGCATTTTGAGTATAATCTGCTAAATGCGCGGAAATATTTTATTAATATAAATTTTAAAAAGTAGCCGAAATAATAATATATTTAAAAAATAAATAAAATTTATAAATACATAAAAAATATTGTATCCTTTTTCTGCGGAGTCTTTCCCAAAAAAGTTAACATAAAATGGCATCACTATTGACTAATTCAAAATTTCCAAAGAATAAAAGGATGTAGACAAATTAATTTTGATTACAACACATACCAAGTCTGCAAAATAATTGTTAATTTTTTTTTTTTTTTTTTTTTTTTTTTTATTTATTAGCGTTTGTTTATTATTATTATTTTTATTATTGGGGTTTCCAGGGGATTCTTTCAATGTGTTGTTTTGTTCCATTTTTTATTATTATTATTCTTGTTTTATTTATTTTTTTTTCAAATTCCAGGTCTTTGATAGTTTTTCAAATGGTCTGGACAAAATAATTAGCACTGGTTTTTGACAAATATAAACATTTCTGAGATGGTCGAAATAATAGCACAATATAAACATCAGGCAATTTATCTACAATTTTGAGTACAGTACTCAATACAATTGGGTACATCGATGTGGTGTAATGTTTAGCAAGATTGTCTTGTTAAATCAATTACAACGGAAAAGTTAATTTGATCATCATTTTTGCCCATTCATTCAAAAATTTTGCCACAAACAAGAGTAAGAAAAGTCACCAATACTCAGAACATTCGGAAATTGGGAAATAAAGAATAAAAAGTTTAACCAGACAGACATTGTTTGTTCTTTTTAATCAAAATTGTTTGGATGTGAACGTGACTGCATACACATACAGACAGACAGACAGACAGGTTCTTATATTTTCCTGTGTTTCTTTCAGATTTTCAAGTCAGTTACATTTAGCTATTTATTTAAACGATTGCAATATTCTAATGAATAAAAAGGCAACGCATTGCCACTGCTTTCCTTGAAGGCAGGTGCACTGCATTATTTCACTCGACTGGCTATTCGTGACATTCAAAGGAAGACAAATTAATTTGTTAATAAGCACCATAATCCGTCTGCAGTAACTTAAATCACCCTCACATATACATATCTAAAAGTATTTTCGTTAATATGTATGCTAACACAAACACACACACACACTCGCACACATACACAAACACATATGTATATATGTATGTATATATGCATAATAGCCACTTTTGAAAACACTTATTTTGATATGTATTTGTGATCAAACAGAGTAATAAGAAAAAAAGCTTTTTTGCAATTAATGTACATTGGCAATACAGAGCATGATTCAATTTAATCCCATGAAGGTTGGACTTCTTTATTTACTTTAACTGTATCATTTTTAAATTAGATTATATAAAGCTATACAAAAATTCCAGCATTCATAAGCAAAATCATAATCAAGTAGGGCCTTAAGCGAAAAAAGGTAATAATAATAATAATAATAATAATAATAATAATAATAATAATATAATATTCGGATGCTTAACGCGAATTATGTTCTGTCTCGCCATTTTTGATTTTGCTGAAATAAAATCCATTTTCTGACGACACTGTTTAATCAGCGAAACATTTCAAAATTGTTTTTCTATAAATTATCATATATGCCATTCCACTAAATTCTCATCCAAATTTAAATCATACACCACACACACATAATTATATATATATATATATATATATATATATATATATATATATATATATATATATATATACACATATATATATATATATATATATATATATATATATATATATAAATATATATATATATATATATATATATATATATATATATATATATATATATATATATATATACATAGAAATATATATATACGTATATATATACATACATATATATATATATATATATATATATATATATATATATATATAAATTAAGAAACAGACTGTATGCTATGTATATATATACATTGCATATATACGCTCTATCTCTGATATATATATATATATATATATTTATATATATATATATATATATATATATATATAAATTACTATTTTATCCATGATGCAAATTGTACAACTAAAACGATGAAAATTAGTTAAGCGCAGAAATAATTTCAGACAGAATTTCAATCTAAAAATATTGTACTTATTATAAAAGAAAATAAATTCTAAAAATGTGAAAACTATTAATGCTTGCCAAAATCTTAACTTCATTAATTATTATGGATTATTTCAAATATCTCCTTTTGAAAAGAAATCCACTTCCTCAAAACGACATACTTATTCATTGCCATAAAAACTTCGGAAAATTAAAGAAAAGCTAAATTTAGTTTTAACATATTTTGTACAACTTTATATAATCTAATTTAAAAATGATACAGTTAAAGTAAATAATAGTTCAGCATTCATGTAATTAAATTGAATAAAACAAATATATAAGAAATATGAAAGAAAAGAAAAAAAATTCACACACACACACACACACACACACACACACACACACACACACACACACACACACATATATATATATATATATATATATATATATATATATATATATATATATATATATACTAGCAGCATGGCCCAGCATTGCCAGCGCATGATTCAAAAATCGTACGACTCAAACAGCAATCCCTATCACTTGACTTAAAATATTTTTGCCCTTCCTTGCCTTTAAAGGAGTGCCCTTTGCCGTGCTGATGTTGCCACATGCCTTACGTCTTGCCTATCTCACACTTCAATTTTTTTCTAAGCTCTATAGTAACCATCAAATCTGTTACGACAAAAGAACTAAACAAAATGAACAAAAAACGAACAGCTTTAAAAAAGGACTCGTAACTGGAAAAATCGAATGAAAGAAGAATGTTAACAACAAATACTTTTTCACACCCAACCCAGTTCTGCGGAATCAGAATCAACGTTGATTTTAAGCAAGCGAATGAGCCAATTGGAGTAAAATGCCATGCAGATTTAAGTTTTTTTCTACTTGTGACGAATGCAGCGATCGATTTTTTGCATGCTAGTTAATAATCGTGTCAGTCAGCTGTTGGCTCTCACGCTGGCCAGTAGAATCTTCCAGCCTATTAGTGGCAGCCAGCTATAGGCTCTCACTCTGGCCAATAGAAAATTGCCGCAAACTACATGGAAACTGCCGTAGAAGCATGAAAAAATCGATTATTTCTACTATTGATGGGAGTTGGGAAATGCAAAGTCGGTCTTGGCGTTTCCGCTAACTTGGAGCATGTGCATGTAAATTTTGGTGCAAATCCGTCGAAAATTGCGGCCGTGCATTCGTTACACACACACACACACACACACACACACACACACACACACACACACACACACACACACACACACACACATCCTGCCTTTATTTATATATATATATATATATATATATAGGCCGAAGGATTTCGTCACTTAACGCCCATCATATTTACCTTTCTTGATAGTGTTTTTTTTATATTTTCGAGTGTTTACAAATTCAAATTTTAAAACTGAATTTTATTTTATTTTTATCCAAGTTGTTTATGTGCATAAATACTGAAGTCTAAATAACTTTTCTACACCTGCTTTTATATATTTCGGCAAGGAACGAAATAATTTGACATAAAAGTTTTTACACTAACATTAAATGTCAAAAAACATTCGATAGAGAACAGTAACAGTGAATGACCAACCTAATTATTTCATAATAGATATCATCCGGTGCCCATTTCAGAACAGAAGTAAAGGGTTTTCCCATTCCTTCTAAAGATTTTTTCCTTCTCTTTAATTCCCAGTAGCCCCTTGCGTCTTAGCGGCCTTAACTTCTTACTTGGATTGCATTGCTTAAAAGAAAAATTGGACTAGCATCGATGGTAATGGGTTAGATTTTGCTTCGAACTATCAAAAAATGAAGCTGAGTGTTCACTGTAAAAAAAAATGAAATTAAATAAATTCTTTTCTAAAACTCGGACAGATCAATATTAATCTATCTATGTTTATCGCGAAATTACCTGCAATGTCAAGTAAAGTGATGATAATGAAAAAATATATTTTTCGTCTAAAATAAATACTTATCAGTATTATCTTAGAATTTTTCATTTAACTACATACATATCTAGGTATTAAGTGCCTTGACAATGTAGGAAATTATGTTGAAATATGAGAATGAAAAATTATTATTGAACTTTCGGCGAGAATATATTGTACCTACATATTTAAAACTAAATTATGTGCATTGGTACGGAAGGATATTCTGTTGAAAAATAAATATTACCTAAAATATATGCTTTTTTAACATATTCAGCGGCGAAATTATTAATGTAACGGGGTATTTTTCTATGATTTAAATGTATTAGTAATTAAAAGCTTTATATATATACATGATGGCGGCAAATTCGTAATGGGGTATTGCAATCGCTTCATCAGCCTTTATATGTCTTGCTCTTATGTAACTAAGGTAGCCAGGGATTGGCTTTATCACAAAGATTACAGCTGAAAAGATCGATGCCGTCTGCTGCTAGTGCTTCCTTGTTAATGTTATAAATTTTCATGTGTCTCTTTAGGCCTCCCATTGAAGTGCACTCTT
>CAHIKZ030004943.1:330000-345000 GCA_903632075.3 Acanthosepion pharaonis
GGAAAGAGCGAGAGCCCGTGTAAATTATTTTCAGACAGTGTATGTGTAAAGGAAAAAAATGAATAAAAACTTTTCTCTTGATTAAGTTGCTTAGACGACGCAGTGCGTCGACTCAGAATAGTTTTCTCTCTTGTCTTTTATCCATATATATATATATATATATATATATATATATATATATATATATATATTGTGTGTGTGTGTGTGTGTGTGTGTGTGTGTGTGCGTGCGTGCGCGCACCCACAAATTTTTATTTGTAGTGTGAAAAATACTTTCTGTAAATTCAGATACAGATATTTTTTATTTACTTACCTGTACTGAATGGGATGAAATTATTGTTAAATGTACATATTTCTCGGGAAATGAATTATTTTTTGATATTGGGGAGAAATTTATGGAAATACGTATATATTTATATCGGAAATATTTAAATTGATAAGCAAAAACTATTATATTTAAAAATAAATAATTGTAGTCAATATTTATAAAGTTCGTTGTGAACTTTTTGAAGCAATTTGAAGTTTTATTTAATGGAAACTATTTATGTTGAAAAATAAATATTTTGGTGTAAAATAATTTTTCTTTAATATGAGAGCATAGACATCGAGACGTACTTCCGAATAAAGTGCATTTACGAGGAAAGTGTATTGAAAAGTAAATATATGTTATTTAAAATAAACGTTTTTGAAAAAGTATGAACATTGATGCTTATCCCTCGAATTATGGGCATTAAAGAAAGAAAGAGATTATATAAAAATAAATAATTGTTGTTAAACATAAAACATTTTTATATTTGGTTCTGTATAATTATTGTACCTACATATTTTTCACTGAATTAAATGCATCACAATGGAAGAACATATTAAAAAAGAAATAAAGTCTTGCAAAATAAAAGCTTTTTACCCTAATTAAATGCATAGAAAAGAAAATATGTTACTATGTTATGCACAACAAAGCATTTTAGCTTTGTTGTGCATAATAACAGTATTTTAAATAATAGGCAGTCTACTCATTGATTATATATTTATTTAAGAAATAGATGCATTATTGACAGGAAGGGATTAATTAATTAATTAATTATATATATATATATATATATATATATATATATATATATATATATATATATATATATATATATATGCATCTGTGTATGTATATATGTAGTTAGCATATGTATAAGTAGAGTGATTGTTAAATTGTAGGCATTTTATAACTTCTGTGTTACACATGCACATTGTTGATCCTTGATATGTTATGTTGACTGCACGGTATAGGATGTTCATTCAGCACCATCTGTGAAAAAAAAAGAAGGAAAACGACATGCTCTATTGCGTCTGAGTCTCCAATACCAACATTTTCAGTGTTTGGGTGTCAATCTAGGAGCAGTGCAGTACATTTGTAAAGAGTTGGATGAGTGTAATTGTGATTACGAAGTTACAGCAAGTCAGAAAACTCACTCGGTTCATTTTTCTAAGAACTCTTTTCATCTTCCCATATATATTTGTATGTGAGAGAGAGAGAGAAAGAGAGAGAGAAAGAGAGAGAGAATGATTTTCTATGTATGTGTATTGAGGGAGGCTTTAGTACACGCAGATAAATTAGTAGAAGAATGGAAAAACTTGATTACACTTAATTTGCGACATTTTTTTTGCAACAATTCTCATATATATATTTAAAATATATTTGTTTGTATCTATAATTGATGGAATATGCGTAACTAGCATCGATAAATCTTAAAAGAATTTATTTACAGACAAAGGAATAAGGATAATGTAACTATAATTTTTTTTAAAAATATTACCTCAAATATTTTCTCAAGACACCCAGCTTATATTTCGAACACGTCTCATATATTTGATAAAAACATCAATTTGAAAGGGAAAATATATTTTAAAATGTGTGCGTATAAATAGTTTTCATTCCTTATACACATTTCCGGTTATATATATATATATATATATATATATATATATATATATATATATATATATATATATATATATATATATATATATATATAAACAAAACATAAAGAGATTTTTGTCATGGATGTAATTCCAAGCGCATACACACATATTAAATTAATAAAGTAAATATATATATATATATATATATATATATATATATATATATATATATATATATATATATATATGTGTGTGTGTGTATGTATGTATAAGTAAATTTGTATGTATGTATACACAAATGTATTTACGTTTCACCGGCATGCATCTGCAGCCATGATCGATGTGTTTTTAACTACTTTTCCCATTTAAGTAATTTTCTGGTAGAGAATATTTTAATGCTGAAGGAATTTAAAAGTTTCAATTTCGGCAGCCTGTCTCATTAGGAATGGTCCGCTTGAAGATAAAGTTGCTGACAAATAATATATAATTCGAAAAACATGTGTGGTCCATTAATTACATCGTTTCAAGTCTAAAGCTAGTAAATAAAACTAGCTTCAAATCATACTAAACGAAGTCGTAAAAATTACATGAAATAATCAGTTTGGTGTTTGACATAACATTTTACAGGGAACACTTAAAACTCAATTGGCTGTGATGCTATTACTATGATTTGTCTATATTTTCAAGAAATATTTTCTTTTTTATATACAATTATGCTTCTTTTGTATAGGTTGTTTTGTCGGACAAATTGATTGTAGATATATCGTTGTTTTCTAGTGTCTGAGTTTCATTTTCAAATTTTTTGTACGTTTTTGGCTGACTGATTTACAACCCGAAAATTTTCTACATAAATGTGAAAATGTACAGCTTAATTCAAATATATCCAGACATCTTGCATTGCTAATAAATTAAAAAGGAAAAGAAATTTCTATAAACTTAAAATGAAATCGTTCCTCGAATTTATATGGAGAAAAAAAATATTTGCATTCAGACTAATATCCTTATCTATTTACCTATATCCTTACAACGTTTCGGCCATTGTCTTCTTCCAGTGGCTTCAGTATATAAAGAGATGGGGCTTCTATATAATTTACGGGTGCAGCTTGTTCTCGTTCCGTTATTATTCTCGTGATCTCTAGGGCTATTACATTTTTTTATTATTGCTCTCTAATTTTGGGTTCATGACCCAGACAAGACGCTAGAGATGCATATAAACATGTCTTGTAATAACACCATACTGAGATTGGTGTAATCGAAGTTAACAATTAATTTTCATTCCGTCACATACCATTTAGTTACCATATACTTTCGACCATACAAAAATTACCATAATATTTTAATTGTTCGATTTTATTACTTTTTGTTATGGGGACTCATTTATAAATTAAAGTTTATCGTAACTCCTTATATATAGTAAAGAATACCATTTGGTGTGTGAAGAATTTACTTCCTTCTTGAACGCTAGACATAATATTGAAAACAGTTTTATAATATGAAAAACGCTGGAAAATTTTCCGTACCTGTAATATACTCAAAGTTCTGTCCTCACACAAGTTACAGGCATTGGTTTAAGGACTTAGAACATCTTCACTACGGATAAAGAAGACTGGTGTTCGCTTTAGATTTTTATTAAATTTTAGTGTTAAATTGAGGGTGTCGCCGATTGCTATATTTTTTTTAATTTAACTAGAGATTTATTTTGGTAACTATAAAGAAACAATTATCGTTATAAATTTAACTTCATGTTCTTTTTTAACGTATCCAATTATTTCAAGACATAAGCTATCATTGAGCTCTATCACCTGTCATTTGTTACCTTAATTAATGTTTTTACTGATTTACACCCCCACATCTACCGCTGGCTTACGGCCATATCACATTGAAACACCGGTTCTCGTACGATTGCCGAAGTTAAGCCTGGCCAGTACTTAGGTGGGTGACCCCTTTGGAATACTAGTTGCTGTAAGCTTTGATGTGCGTTTAGGGTAAAGGATAATGGCTCGGAATTGTTAACCTTGTTCCAACCCCATTTCGCTTCGTTATAGTCACTTACGCACAAATACCAATGCAAAATATATGAATCCACCCTTGAGTTAATTAATAAGACTTGTATCATTAAATCATTATTTAAAGAAAAATGTTACAATCAAAAAATATTTTCTGGCATTAAATAACCTGCAAATTGTTGGTAACCCGTAAAAAACGAATCAAATTTCTACTTCTGGTTCATCCATTCACACAAACTCGTTAAGTAGGCTACCGCAGTTTCTTCTGCTTTTAGTGCCTTCATTATTTCCTGTATATTTCCCGTTTGCGAGGTTCTAATCATGTGTTCCAGAAATATCAACTGTCTTCTTCGATTGTAGGTATATATTTCCTTTTTGTTTCTTTATCATCAAACTTCTTCTTAGTTTTCTAAGCATTCATCTGTAAAATCGCATGTAACCTCATGGTCCTCCTTTATATATGAAAAATGTGTCCATCATTCATTGTCGTATAAGAGATTGCATACCATATACAATCTCAGAACGCATTTCTTTGTTTCTAATGAAATTATTCCTGTCTTTATACTTTACTTAGTTTTTGGAAGGCCTCTTTTACTATTCCTAATATCTTTCTTATTTCTGTATGACCCATTAATCACATTAGTCTAGCCAATATTACAGGTGCCTTTTTATGATGTCACTTAACAAAATAACACACGATGTAAGTAAAATAAATATATTTGTAACGTATATTTACTAGATATGATAATAGTTGCAGTTGATTACGTGAATTACAATTTTGTCACTATTTCTTTCCTGTCTTTTGTATTTTGTTTTGAATGACTTGTTTTTGTAGAGTTTTAAATAACTTAACAGATTAGTTTTTAAAAAAAGTAATGTTAATATAGCTGTTTCCTTACAAGGAAACATTCGGCATTCATTGACTGTGCAGCCAGAACTACTTTTAATTAAGACTTATAGAAACTTTCTCTCAAAACAATTTTTTTCACGAAAATATGTTTCTCAAGCCCAATATCTGTTATCATGCTTCCCAGTATTGATGGCCGTTTCCTTCCTAACATTTTATGTGATGTAGTGTGTAATGACAACATCTTGAATTTGCCATTATTTTCACTTTGAGTTACATGTAATATCCAGTTCAGCTGATGCTACTGTTGATATTCCTCAATTCACGTGGCTTCTGATATTTGGTGCAGTTCTTTGAGATTATGTAGATCCAGTACACGAGGTTCGAAGAACTGTAGCCTTCACCGAGATTCACTTGCTCAAACCGTTTTTTAACCATTAAAATAGTTTAGATATTTCCGGATGTGTTTGACCATATATGAAGGTTATTTAAGAACAAGACACGAGTTTCCAGGTTTTTGTTTTCTCGCAACTTGCAGTGTTGGGCAAAACTACAGCAGTCTAGTCTATGTGCAATCTCTTATATGAAATTTGCTAAAAATTAGCCATCCACTGAGGTGTTTGAAGAATTTAATGTCGACAAAATCCAAACACCGAATCTTCATGAATGATTCAATATAGGTACAATCACAGCTTTCATCCAGATTCGAGATCATAGTTGGCGTTTTGAGAAAACTTTAATTTGAGTCTTATTTCTTGGAACACTTGATAGGGGATGATGGTACCAGCTCTAAATACTTACAACATATGCCAATGAAACAAAATTCTTCAAGTACTTATAGGTCATCAACATATATTTCGGAAATGAAAAAAAAACCCTTAATGAACAACATCAATCTTATCAATTTAACGTTTTCCGCTGACATGATGTTGGAAGGTTATGTTGAATCAATTGCGCGGTTTGCTGCTAGGAAAGGTGATTTACTTGTCGTGCTAGACAATTTTTCTCACAAGAATCTATCTTACACATTTATAAGTCTACCATTCGTCCTTCTTTGAATTTGGCTCATATCCCAACATTGCCACACGGTTCCTTTGGGTGATAATCATTTTTCATACCATTCATCTCGTTAGAAATTTCGAGAATAATTTAACAGATGTGAAGCATTTCTTTCCTTACAAATTTTACTTTATTTTGAAAACTCTAGATCGTTAACTTGCCATATGTTTAGGCGATAATATTACGTATAGGTTTAATTGAGAATATCACAATATTTCATTCATTCTCATGTTGGGCAACACAGTAAATATGAAAACCATCTGAGGTAAAACAAAACAATTTTTCTATGCATATTTACCGTTTGAATATACATACACACATACATATATATATATATATATATATATATATATATATATATATATATATATATATATAAATATATATGATAAATATATCTATATCTCTCTCTCTCTCTCTCTATATATATATATATATATATATATATATATATGATAAATTGTTTAAATTTTCAGATCGTTTATTTCTTTGGTCGCTTAAAATATTTGGTCGCTTAAAAGGCATGCAAAATATAAACTTTAGAACAGACGTGGACGTCGATCTGGAATAATCGAAATTATACTCGTTGTTATTTTGAATATTACCGTAGTACAAGTTGGCTGGGCGTATAAGACGTTCCAACAATTTTCAAGTTAAAATGTAGGTTTCGGGATGCAAGACGACCCCCCCAATATATATTATATTTTAAAATGTATTGTATTGAATTGATTAAATAAATTCAGTAAGCATATACTTTCTTTTCACTTAAATTCTAACACAAAAAAACAAAGTGGAAATATGTTCAATTAACTACTACAATTTACAATACGTCATGAGTAGGTTCTGTGTTTTCGGGAGATTATTACGGTAACCTGAATGTTTTTTTCTGCTAACCACCTAATCACCCCACTGTTATCGAATGCGATCTTTAAACGGCTTATTCACATACACACATCCAGTTGTGTTTCTGTTCAACATCACACTAACAATTTACCATAAACCAAAGGATTTAAGGTTCATATTTTATACCTGATTATATGACCTCCCCCTATTTTTGAGGCGTGATTTTTAAGGTTAAAAGCTCGCCTTGGACATATACGGTATATTTTCGTCCCGATGGCAAATCAGCCAATAATTTAAGTGTCATACGTAATTGATGTTAGGGAGATCATGTCTTTTTCAATTCATGATTGATTAGGCAGAAATGTTTCTCCCAGTAGGTTGTCGTTCCTTTCTCTGATAGACTGGTTGTCAACAAAGGCTAGAGAACCCAGTTTGCCCTGCTGTTTAACGCAGAGCTGGGAGTGAAGTGACAGATTCATATTTTTCGCAAGTTTATTTGCGCATAAGTGAACGTAAGGGACTCGAGTGGAATTCGAATTCGCTTCTCCGATTTCTCTTTGCGAAGCATTATCGATTACACCACAAAGAATATCTTGAGGGTAAATTACCATCTTTGTTAAGGGAGCGTATTATCTTGTATTTAGGCCAATATAGATTCGATGAATTACAACAAACAGACTCAAACGCACACACACGTGTGTGTCTGTGTGTATTTGGTTTAAAAGTTTGTTCAATTCGGCCAACAACGTCTGTCTATTTTTTTATATTTTCCTAATATGGTATTGTATAGCCAAAGATTATCAAAAGGTATTTAAAATATGGAGAAATTGTCCAAACGCCATGTTCTGTTAATTTTTTTTTTTCAAATGCATTCGACCGTCTCGTGCATTATATAGATGTTTTGCTAAATCTTGTCATATTTATAAAACAAAGCAAACAAAAAACTGCTAGAATTCAAATTAATTCAAATACGCATCTTTATAGATTAGGTTATTTGAATTGATTTCAATGCCATCACCAACCATGTATGGGCATAATCCAGTTCTTGTGAATGACTGAAACAGCCTATCAACAAATATGATAAGAATATACATTATAATACATCAACATTCGTAGAGTAGAAAATCAGAAAAAAAAATTAGACAGACATTTTCTGTTGAATTTAATAATACTTGTGTATTTGTCTATATTTCTCAGATGAGGCATTGTGAATATGGTAAAAAAAGATGAGGACAACAGTTCAAAGAATGTAAATAATATAAATAATAAGTGAGTTATTGTTTTGTTCCTGATTAACATTTATGATATATATATATATATATATATATATATATATATATATATATATATATATATATATATATATAAGCTCATACAGACAATAAATATATATATATATATATGTATGTATGTGTGTTTAGACATATATATATATATATATATATATATATATATGTGTGTGTGTCTGTAGTTATAAATACATACATACATATATATATATATATATATATATATATATATATATATATATATATATATATATATATATATATATAACTTCAGTATCATATATAATCTTTGTTTGGCTTTAAAATGAAAATTAGATATGGTATTAAAACTTTAAAATTCCACAGTTAAGCGTTAATTTTGTTGTGTTTTTTTCCGGAACTCATATTGATATGAACAGACATGAATCCCTGCTTTTGTCATCACTAATATTCACTATGAATTTCCTTCTTATAAACTTCTCGAAGTAACCTCAAAATATTCCCTTTTATCCTGTCACGCAAAACTACGTAATTAATATACTTTATAAGATTTACAGTAAACCATATGTTGCAAAGGATAAGTTATAAATGATTTCCCATAACCCTCAGATACAAGCAAATTGTTGGTGCCTGCTCATCTGTTGCACTGGCTTTGATGTTACTTTATATGCATTATAATTAGAATAAAATACAATTTGACGAATTGTGTGAAGAAATTCTAGCCCTTTTATCACACCTTGCATCAATAATTATCTCTAACTCAAACTATCATTTCAGACATTTCTCTAGTACTTGAGTAACAGAGGTTAATACCAGACAAAGTGCAGATCTAGTTAGGCTGTCTTCAATTCGATTCAAGGAATGATTTCAAACTAAATGCTATAATTCACATATTGAGGACCGACAATGTTTAACCTGAAGGTTAAAATAAATCGACGTTTACACGAGTACATGCTGAGGTTGGATTATTTAAACAAATAATGTCCTTTGTCATTCTTCGGTGCTTGCGAAAAACGTCAAGATATATGAGAAATGCTTACATTTGTTTGCTGGAGGAGACGATATTGGCGGGCAGCAGAGATTTCAACGAATATTGAGCCCCTGACTGCCACCTCTTCGAGCATATATATTATTTTTCTTTTTATTAATTAGCGGTGAATTAATAGTGAACCTGGATCTCAGCGTCCACAGCATTCGCAATTCGGCGAACGATGGCTTTAATGGCAGACCCCCTACTGCTGTGCTACTGTAGCCGGAAAGGCTGGTTACAAGATCACTTCCTCTCTGAATGAAAGACGACACTCTCTTCCACATCCATCAGCTGATTAAAGGAATAGCCTAATGTTTCGTATTGCAAATAAAGAGTTAGCTACAGGAGGGGTATTTCAATTTGTTATCACGTGCCCGTTTAAAGTGGATCAGCTGCAGTGCGAATTAGAGTACGAATTTAACTTTTTCCTACCGTGTGTAAATATATATTATTATTTTCCCTCGAGATAAGTGAATGCTTGAAATCGATATCTCTAAATTAACGTGTTTTTGCTTATGACAGTACACGTTTTATAACAATAACTTTGTAAGATTTACGATCAGTTTGTGTAATAACTTTAAAATTAACTTAAATATATGCATTATTATAGAGTTACTGAATTATATATATATATATATATATATATATATATATATATATATATATATATATATATATATTGTGTGATAGGTAAATTGTTGTCATGTTATGCTTATAATTTGGCGCATTCACTTCGTTTTTGATTTTTTCGACTGCAAAGAATAGTAGGGTCAGTTGTGCACCGTCTGTAAGAAAAAGATCATGATTGTGCAATTCTCTCCGCCAGGGATTTGGAAACGGCAAGCTCTAATGCTTGGTACTGGCACTGAAAGCTTTAATACGAACATTTCTGAGTGTTTGGGTGTTGATCTAAGGACAGTGAAGAGGATTCGGAAAGACTTGGATGCTATATCCACTCAACATCATGGTGTTTGCAGTGATCAATAGTGATGACAACATTATGACTTCATTAATCTTCCAACAGAACCTCAGGCGCAACACAGAGCTTTACATCAAGTTCCTTGAAGAATAAGTGGAGGTAGCGCTACTCTGAGTCAATAGGGTGGCTGCTGGAAGACACTATGTTTGGTAACAGGACTCTGCAACATGCTACATAAGCAGAAGAACACAGCCATGGCTGATAGACAATTTCTACGACCACATCACCCCTTACATCTGTCCATCTAGCTCCATAGACTCCAATCTCCTTGATTTTTATGTGTAGGGCGCAGTTGAGCGAGTGACAAAAATGTACTTGTAACACCAAAGGAGAACTGAAGGCAAGGAATATGGCAGCATTCACAAACATAAACAAGGATACAGTCCAGAAATGTTACAGGAGATTCTGAAGTCGTCAGGAGGCCGTTGTTGAAACCAATGGCGATTTTATCGAAAAATTTATTTTAATATTTCAAGATAATTTTAGTAATGTTGTTATATATATATATATATATATATATATATATATATATATATATATATATATTAAAATGGTATGTCGTTGTTATTTTCATTTTTGCGTAATTTGTACTACAATTTATCCATCGTACACTGTATATATATTTTAATACAAAGATGTTATAGGACCAAATTTATAAATTTGAAAAACGGAAGGCGTTCTTTTAAAGGGACCTTTTCCTTTCAACATTTCTTCAGATTCGTTTGGACACAATATATAAACACTTCTCATTTATCTCACGAGTTTATAGTTTTTAGTTTCAACGATTGTCCTTCTAACGCACATTTCTGAAGGAGTGTGGGACGAAAAATTTTCTTTGAAAAGAATGCGTTCCGTCATTTTTAAATATATATATATATATATATATATATATATATATATATATAAAAGACATTTTTATGTTTAACATTCTTTTTATAGATACAAATATTTAATTTAAGTAAATGCTCTGTTTATAATAAACAGTATCAAATAACATTTACCGCCCTGAATATCCGAGAAATTTTTATAGGTGTAATATAAAAATATTTGTATCTATAAAAAAATGTTAAACATAAAAATGTCTTAAAATAATTGTCGGATTTGTCCATTTCATAATGTGTGACGTCATTTGTTTACATTTGATACGCTATGAGCAGATATGAATGTACATGAGAGATTCATGGATGATTGAAGTTTAAAAGCAGTAAATTCGACCTTGCTAACCGATCGATCATCTGTGGCGAAATCGGTAAATTCACGTCAGGCTATATGACGGTACCGTATAGAATACAGGTTCGAATCCTGTCGGAGGGCGAATATTTTCTATGAAAATTTCTCGGACATTCAGGCCGGTAAATGTTATTTAATATTGTTTATTATAAACAGTGCACTTACTTAAATATTTGTATCTATAAAAAGAATGTTAAACATAAAAATGTCTTAAAATAATTGTCGGACTTTGTCCATTTCATAACATATATATATATATATATATGACGTTCTAACCTTTTGCTGATTCGGATGGGAATCTGGTTAGATTCGGTATCAGCCTTGTTGTTCCCAGCTCGCCTCTAACGTCTGGTTACCGAAGTAACTGTTTTGATTTCTAGTCTAACCTACCCACGTTGTGATTTGATTTTAGGTAGACGAAATCAATCAGTCGCTGGGCCATAATGCAAGCTGAGTCCGGACAAGGGTAATATCGCACAAGTATATGTAAAAGAAAATAAAGTAATAACTCGAAAAGTTCAAATGTGTTAAAAAAAGGATAACAATATTTTATATCTCGGTATTGAATACAGGACTGCGTCTTCTTCCCAGCCCGCTATATGGATTCGTGACACATTGTGTTTGTTAGGCGAGTCTTAACATCTTAAGTTGTTTGTTCTTTAAGAAACTGGTTCTTGGTGTATCTTCAGGCGATATCCGTAAAACTTGTTTTGGTGATGTGAGTCTAAGTCGTTCTTCAAAAATAAATTGTTCTTGGTTAGAAGTTGAGGTCGTGATTTGCGTGGAATCTTTCAGTCAGGTTCCTGCGAGGCGGGCCCAACTCAATCCAACTCAGCTGCGAACTGCGAACTGCGAACTCAACTGGAACTGCCTCTCAACTGGAACTGCCTCTCACTCGCTGCGACTCTGCTTATATGGATGCCGACCAAAACCGGGGTGGGCTTGTCGTGGTTTGAGGTTCCTTGATAATTCTAAATCCACATTGCACTTCTTTGTTTTCGGTCAGGAAAATTTATTATTTCCAATTTTGGAAGTCTTTCGTCCTCCCACCTTCTTCTTTTCTCATATTGGTATCTCACCATACCCTCAGAGGGTGTCAACGAGTTTCCCATCTCTCTCACAGTAGAATCTCATACCAATCCCTTCGGTGGGGGTGTCAACAGGCCTCCCCTCCTTCTTCACATGATTACCTTCGCCTGCCGCTCAAGCCAGCATTCAGCCAATGGGCGCCCAGCAGTGTGGGTGTGGCCAGACTGGCCTCGGTTTAAAAAATCTTTGCTCAAAGAAAAAAAATATCTTCCTTTTTCTTTTCTTTCTTTCTTTCCTTTCTTCTGCCCGACAACAAGTCCTTAGACTCTTATCTTAACCAATTTCATATGGAATTCGTCCTCAGGACCTTCGCCAAAAGAATTCGGTGGTCAATTGGACGTATCGCACCTTGGTGCCAATTATTCGTTCTGATAAAATAATTTTGCTATCATAGCCAGCCCTGACAATAAACAGGTGTTTTTTCCCAAATGACATGGAGGTGGTTCAACGGATATTTTGGTTTCGGTCAAGCTTGACCTAATTAATTTTTATCTCCCAGCACTCTGCGGGAGGTCGCTTGTCCAAATTGAAATTTTTACCATTGCCATGGGCAGATTGGATATATCTTATTCGGTGCGTCGTCATGAATGAAATTAAATCCGACACATCCGCGACCTTACTTTCCTCGTTAATGAGAATAAAACCTTTAGTATTTTTCTTTGTTAAAAAGAATAACATCGCTTAGTGTCCTTTTCGTGATGGCTTCTTATCACCTAAATTTAATTCTCACCTTTCTTTTTTTCTTCTTTCTTTCTAGCAACCTAAATAGTGTCACACACACACACACACACACACACACACACACACACACACACACACACACACACACACACACACACACAACACACACACACACATATATATATATATATATAATATTAGTGGTCAATGTATATATATATATATATATATATATATATGTCTGTGTGACACTAAGATAAAATAAATGGTTTTAAAAGTTTCAAATTAATTAACGATCCTTCGCTAGGGGAAAACATTGTTACAAAAGCTAGAATGACCTATCAAAATCCAATTATAGGAAGATTCAAAAGCTTGACAACGAAATCATGTTATAATAGCTATTCAGATCTTTAAAATACGGGTAATATTAAAAACGAATTTATTCTAACCAATAATTATTAAATGATATGATAAAATTTGATATTAAAATTAAAAACTGCTAATTTTAAAATCCAAATTTAATCACTATTAAGTTTAAAAACTATAAAATTATTGAGAAAAGAAAAAATACATATGTTATTCAATTTATTTCTTCGTTAAAATTACGTACGACCAGAAGCTACAATATCCGATCATTTGACAATACATGTATATATATTTTAAACCCAAGTGTGTGGAGGGGGGGGGCTTAAACTCATGCGCAAAACAACAAAAACACAATCAGATTATAATACATAAGCACCCAGACATATTTAGATATATATACACAAAAAAAAGCGACGAGACAGGAACATGTTCACAGCCCTTTATGAAAAAAGGAAACGAGGAAACCAACATCTACACACACACACACACACACACACACACACACACACACACACACACACACACACACACACACACACACACACGTGTGTTTTTTTGGTATTTTACATCGGGATTACAATTTTTAATAAACTGTCCAAATTCCCATATCTGTTACATCCGAGCACTTTTGACTATCATAGTCATTGCCAAGATTTGTGAATATTTAGTATAATAAGCCAGATGCATTTTATTAAATTCTGACACTTTCAGATTTGCTTTCATTAGAATTTAATTCATCTAAATCATACATCATCTTCAACGATTAATGTGAGATTTTAATATCTTAAATTTCCACAATATCCCTAATTACTCAAATTTCTATTCCTATCTTATTTAAAATTCTGAACAAACTGAACCAGCCATATCTACCAACTAAATAGGGCTTTGATCCCACCAAAGAATTCATTGACATATTGTATTCTAATAAACGGAACAATAGCTTCCAATCATTGATAGTCTGATAACTAAAGTCTCTCTCAGAGAAAGCATTGAAATCGTAATAAATATTTTATATAATCATCTCACGCCCCTAAATCCTACTAATAGAACGACTTCTATCTTTTCCGTCACAAGTCCCATTCTACCATCATTATGGTAATATTTACATGCAGACTATTGGCATAACTATGGTGTCACCTCTGGGTTCTATTTTATATAATTTATACATGAACCATATCGAAAACAAAATCTTTGATAATTTCGCCAAATGGGGGTGTGGGGAAATTATTGAATAGGTCCGTTTCGCGCGAAATTATGCCTGATATATTAGTGACATTTTAATATCAACGGGAAACATGTCGCATAGAGCTTAGAGGAAAATCTATGTGCCAATTAATTTAACTTAGCTTTGCTAGGTGGAACCCTTTCATTGACGTTCGATGCCATTTTATTAGTCACGATATTATCACTTGAAGATATAAAAAAAATAATTACACTTGCGAATATTCTCACAAACATATAAGTGGTGTTTGTTTTTTAATTATGTTTACCTGTGCAGAAATCGTTTTCTCATCGGTCACTATTTTATTAAGTATTAAGCGATATAAACAAAAATATTAATAAACAATAATTTACCTAACCACGTTTAGAAAGAATAACATGACCAATCATAGTGATATCAATACCATTAAATTATTTTTTGTAACAAGATGCATCCTAATTATAATGATAATAAAAAAGCCTTAAAAATAT
>CAHIKZ030004943.1:350000-430000 GCA_903632075.3 Acanthosepion pharaonis
CCTAACCGGCTATTGAACTCACACTATTTGGGCCCTGTAACTGGATCTAACTAACGTCTTTATCCACTGTGCTTCAAGGGCACATAGCACAATGGATAAAGGCGTTAGTTAGATCCAGTGACAGGACCTATGGAATGTGACTTCCATGCCTGGTAAGGCGGGGGAGAACTTGGAGACGGGAATTAACAGGAGATAACTGATAACTGATATTCATTAAAACATGGCACGTGGAACTAGAACAGTCTACCCCAGCGAGCAAAATAAAGGGTTCAGTTCGGTATTCCAACCACCTGAAAATGACTGGACCATACAACAGCCGAATCGCCGAATTAAATATGTAGACAAAGATGAGGTCAATAGTCCGAATAATGTAAATAGTAGAAACTATCTCTGAAATCTATCTCTCTTGGGAATGTGTTCTACTAAGAGTTCTCCTTCAGCTGTTCAATTCCGTATTAATGGCGTTATTTACGAGTCTCATGACTGACTCTGGACTCTTCTGTGTCATTCATCTAGTCATGGGACATACATTTCGTGCACTTTTCTGTAATCGATCCGTCATGCTTCAACATGATTTGCTTTTTTTCAGGATCATTTTCTTAATCGAGTGCGGCTTATTCTATTCTGTCGTTCCTCTGACAATCTGCTCTCCCAATAATAGCCACCTACTTTTCATGGAGTTGAATGTATTCTCTATTTTTACAATCGAGATTTTCTGCATCAATGATAATTGTTAGGCAACTTCACTTCTGTCAGTGTTTTGGTGGTTGTTATTTTTTTATGTTTGTGATCCATTCTGGGTTGCATCCTCTCTTTTTTACAATTTTTAAAATTTCTGCATTGTGAACTATATAAATACATCGGTGGACCCCATCATGACATAGTAATTTCCAGGTGGCTACGTCTCTGAATGTCTTTACCTTTAATTAACGTAAACGATGCTTATTCCTCTTCTGTGTCTAGAATAACCTTTTTAAAAAAATTAAGTTAATAATTCTGGTACTTCTTTGTGTTTCTCTCATAGCCCTCATCTTTCTTTCCTGGACATCTAGTGTCTGATTTTTTTTCTCTTATACGTTTATGTATTTACTCAGTTCGTCGCTGTTTTCAAACTACGCCAATGTCTACAAAGAGATCTCAATGATCGTACTTGTGAACTGGTAATTTATGACCAAATTATCAAGCCTCGTATTCCTGACTCTCAACCATGATTTTGATCTTGAAAGAAATAATAATAAATAGAAGGGCATTAAAAAGTATGATAATTATATATATTAAAGACTAATCGATAAAATCATAATAAATGTCGTGCCGTTATCATTATTATTATTATTATTATTATTTACTTTGATTTTTGTTGTATACACATTTCCTTCCGTGTCGCAACTAAAAAAATAAGGTAAGAATTGGTTTCATCACATTGTTCACTGATCATTTTTGTAAAAAATATCCCCTAAGATCACGCACGTGTTGTATAGATAAAGCTCTTTGTAATGTGTGAGCTGTACTTTGAAATAGTTTTTTTTTTTTGCATTTCTTTAAGGCATTGGCTATCAGAAATCTCATCAATGCGTCTATCAAAACATTTCCAATCAATACAAGAACTCCAGCTACAACTGTAATTATTGATGTCCTCGTTTTTTAGACTTCCACATCAACATCCTTCTATTCTGATAGTTTTTGAAGATCATCAAAGATACATTACAAACTGCAGAGGGTGTCATGTCATTAAGAAAATACATGTTTTTGCTTATTATTATTATTATTATTATTATTATAGGAGTTGTACGCCAAAAAGTGAAGCTGGGGTACAAATATACACAGCCGAATATACCGATATGCAATATGAGAAGATTATATCAGTCATATGCATTGTACCTTAGTGTGATTGGTTTTGATTAAAGCCGCACATGAACCTGCAAGTGGTAGCCAGGTAGAAAGAACCTTCAGTTTCAGTAACGCAGTCTACTTAGTCGATCTCTGATTGTGAGTGTTTCTAAATGACGTGACTCCCGTTCCGCCTTGTTTGTCTCATTCTTCAATCTTGAAATAATCCCGAAACTAAGCACCTAGCCATAATGCTCCGGCACTAATCATACTCACGAAGAGCTACAGAATTCGTCAGAACTTAGGGGACGTAAACAGCTAGTTAAACATGAAAGAACGGAAAAGCAAATCCATGCTACTGAAGATGGTATTTACTGTTCCTTTCTATAAATGCTTTCATGATAATTGTTCGGATGAACTCTTCGATATGGCGTCGAGATCTCAACAATTTACAGTTGAGATGGCTAGATGGAACCGAAAATACTATGATAACATTTTTTCGCACTTCTCACTTGTGGAATTCCCTTCCGGCTTTATACTTTCTAGCAAACTTTGATCTGCAAAAAATTAAATGCAATATCAATCGCTATCTACTGCCCCCCCCGATTACCCTTTCGTCTTCCCCCTTATTATTATCGCTTCTGTTCCTATTTCGTCCACACCAATATCCTCTTGTGTTTTTAGTGGCTTTTCTGCATTGCATGGGACGAGACTGTCTAAAAACAGTAGATCTTAATTCACCAGGAAACATATACATGTTAACTTTGCTAATCACTTAAGTTTAGAAGTCAAGAGCGCTACGCTTGGTATAGCATCAGAACATTTTCTTCTTCTACTTCTTCTTCTTCTTCTTCTTCTTCTTCTTCTTCTTCTTCTTCTTCTTCTTCTTCTTCTTTTCTACGACTACTACTACTACTACTACTGATAATTATTATTATTATTATTTTTATTATTATTATGTTCTTTTATTTGATTTCTGGTGTATACTCATTTCATTTCAGGTTTCAAACCAGAGACCTAAGGTCAGAAATGGTATCATGGCATTTTCCACTGAGCAATTCTGATGAAAAAAAAAGCACTACTAAGTTCGCACATATTTTCATAGATAAAGTTTTTCGTAAGGAGTTGGCTGTACTTGTGAGTATAATTTCTTCTTATTGTTGTTGTTGTTGCTTATAAAAAAAAATAGTTGAGTAACTGTAATCTTCAAATTAGAGAGATCATATCTCAAATCGCGTTCGCTTATATGTTTTGAAATCAATATTGTATTAATCCTTGTTATGAATATCCAACTGAGAATTTCCGAAAAGTAATCATAAACTTCTATTTCACTGATGAAACCTATATATATATATATATATATATATATATATATATATATATATATATATAAAGAACACACAAACAGAATGTCTCATATCGAGAATATTCCACATTGAACATGAAGAAAAATTAATTATTTTTAATAATATAAAAAATCTCCACTTTCACCTGAAGACGGTTTTGAGACCAGACCAGAAACACGTGTCGTGAAATTATGTAAAACAAAATAATATTTTTTCTCAATAAATCCACATTACAACCAAAAAACGTTTGCGGCACCCTCTTCTTTTTTTAATATATATATATATATATATATATATATATATATATATATATATATATTACGTATAATGAAATCCTTAGTTTTTGAAACGTCACTTGGAAGAGATCTCGGAAAAATCAAGCGTTTATTATCCTGGTGATTTGTGATTGCTATTATATCCGCCCTTGCTGCCATGGCTGCATATGGCTGGTAGAGTGTGAATGTATATGATCTTTACTTTCTTGTCTATGATGCTCTGACGCGATTCTGAATTATATCGCTTTTATTTATTTTCATCTGAAAGGAGAAGCATGGATAGAGATGGCCCTTGGCTTATTTTAATTCATTTTTTTAAAAAATAATGTATCTATATATTATTATTTTGTTTATATTTAATCACTTATTTGTGTTTGTGGGTAAAGAATACACTTAAACAGTGAAAACCGAAAAAAACAAAGAAAATTAGATAAAAAAAAAAGAGGAAGAAAAGCAAAGGAAAAAAGACGTTCGCGCGATCCGTTCCAATTCACTAGTCACGGCTGCATGGGGTGTGAAGTGTATAAGGTGAGCCAGTTGAGAGAGAAAGTGGAGGCGAAAAATACTGCAAGTAAGAGGGAAAGAGAAATGCAGCAGCCCATTGTCGCAACAATGGAGATCCTGAATGTTATTAATTCTGCTAGAGTGATTAAAGCCGGTCATCAGAAAGTATGGCGATGGCCAGTGAATTCCGCGCATGCGCGATCGTGCAAAGAATAAAAAACTGAAGAAAAAATAGTAAAAATAATTAAAACAATACAATGAAATAAATATATAAAACAAAAGCAAAATGGATTACTTTCAAAGTTACACCATATTGGACGCGAAAGCGCAAGCAACCAAGACATTGTCTACTGAAGCAACGAACAAGTTTTGAGGCTGGCAAAGAATGAAGGAAAATCAGGAAGCGGGTCGACGGAAAAGGTAACAGATAAAATGGCGGTAACAGTGTTGTTGGTAAAAGGCGAGTGGGTGGACTATGGATTTGATGAGAACCGAGGTTTGTTACTGATCAGCGTCTGATGTTGAACTTCATTTTTTTTTAAGAAAATGAAGGAAGGAAAAATAAATACTTTTTCTTTTAATCTTTCTTTCAACCCTTGTATTTTATAATCTGCTTTTTTAATTTAACTTTTCATAAATTTCTGTTTTTTTTTTACTGAGATCAGTGTTAACTTTTCTTGTTCATTTTGGGGCTTATATTTGGGAGAGTTCGCCATCTTTAAATCTCTCTCTCTCACTTTCTCTCTCTCTCGTGCTATTTCTGTTTCTACTTTCTTTTTCATTTAACACTAGGGGAATTATTAAATATTCACTCAGTTTGCAAGTATTTTTTAAAAAAGAAATTGAGTTTGTCTATTCAATCTTTTGTCAATTTGCTTATGCATGAAGTTTTCTTTAATAGATGTCAGATATATGTTTATATATTTTCGTATATTTCATGTATGAAATTTTTAAACTCATTTCCCCGCCCCTAGCAATCCAATAAAGGCACTAAAACACAAAACGTGAAAGAATAAGAAAAAAAAAAAAACATTATTATACTTTGAGAACAATAAAAGAAGACAAATCATGAAGACATTAGATTGCATCTAAATTTTGGAAGATCAAATTTGGATGGAGAGCAAGAAGCCGGAAGTGAGTTCCACAATAGAGAAGTACTGTAAAAGAAACTGTTAACATAAAATTTCCGCTTTAATTCAACTGTTAAATAGTGGGACCTCGTTGCTAGTCTAGTATAGCTGATAAATTCATAAATTCTAGGTGCTATAGAGGAAAGTTCATCAGAGAAATTACTATGAAACTATAGACAGAAAAGTCACAATGAACCTAAGTTAAGTCGGCGGAAATGTGACTGAGGGCGAATACCCTAATCTCCTTATATGTGATTGCACGTGGCACTTATCCATAGTATCACATTCTTCTTTACCCTGTATCATCCTCAGAATGAAAGAAAGGATTAACAATATCATCACCGAATTTTCCTCGGCCCACATTCACACATGCGGTGACATCAATGTTCACCACAAAGCGTGGTTAATCCACTGAAACAAAACCGATGAAGAAAGAAGATATTGCCGAAACTTCTCGAGAAATTGTCCGAGAAATTTTCAGAGAAAATATGCGTCCCCCGACAGGGATCGAACCTGTATCCTATACGGGACTGTCATGTAGCCTGATGTGCTTTACCGTGTGTGATATCATTTGTTTCCATTTGGATACGCATCGAGCAGCTATATATGTACGAGAGAAAATCATGGATAGTTTAGTGAAAAAACAATAAAACCGACCTTGCTAAACGAAACTCTCCTTTGTGGCTAAATCGGTAAAGCACGTCAGGCTATATGACGGTTCCGTGTAGGATATAGGTACGATTCTTGTCGGAGAACGCATATTTTCTATGAAAATTTCCCGCACATTCGGGCCGGTAAATGTCGTTAATACTGTTTATTATAAAGAGTCGGACTGCTCTTTATTATATATATATATATATATATATATATATATATATATATATATATATATATATATATATATATATATATATATATATATATATGTATATATATGTATATATTGAACAATGAAAAAATATTAAAAAGTATAATTTTCAGACACATTGTATTGTATGTTAATATTGTTTGTTTTATTATTTCAGTTAGGTTCCTCAACTAGATTCGGTCTGCATGGCCATCATTAGAAGAAAAAATCCCTGCTTGTTAGTAGCATTGAACTACCGGTTTGAAGGACCGTTTCTGAAGAAAGTGAATTTTATCTGTCGTTTACATTTAATTTTATCGTTAATTTTGGTCAGTCCTTGTGTTGGTCAAATGACCCCTTTCAAGTTGTTTTTACGATAGAAGATGGGAGATTAAGGAGGTAATTGGTTGCTAGGAATAGGATGTGTGTGTTAAGTGTATATTATCTTTTCGATCTTTGAGAGTGTATGACGTGAGTCTATCTGTATATATTTATGTGAGTGCGTGTATAAGTCTGAGGCCTCAACACCTGTGCAACCGTATCTGCCTTGTGTAGGTGATAAATGTAGGTAGGGCTTGATTCATGGCTTTAGATATTAATTATATCTATATTGTTAAAATTGTGGATAAAACCCGTCAGGACGAAGTGGTTTCATGGGCAAAATCCATTTGTTTCATGCTCCTCTAGTATATTTCTAAGGTTAACTTTTCTGTCTATGCTTATTTTTTCATTTGGATTTTAAAATCATGTTTCTCTAGGTGGAAAGCTTGTTTTACAGGTAATAATTTTCGTGGGAGCAGACTTTATCCGATTTCGATAATTAATAATTCAGTATTGAAAGGGCCATTCAAATACTTCCACATAACGTTCTGGTATAGTATGCATTCTGATATAGTTGTGTTTGTGTGTGTAAGTGTGGGTGTTTGTGAAGTAAGATTAATAACATTACGAATTAAGATCTCTATGCCAAAGTAAACAAAGCCTAAATATAATATATTATAATAACATTATTATTAGAGTAATATACAAATATGCTACAAAGTTCCTTGCAAAAACTAACATCATATTGATGAATTTATCGGCTTTTATTGGTGTATTAATAATATTATTCAATAATACAAATTTGATCAGAAATATAAGACATGCGGAAAAAATCCCAACCCCAAAAGTCTAAATTCATTTGTATTACTCGATGAGAACAGACACTGGCATGTATGAAAATCCGATGCTAACATCAAAAGGCTTACTAAATGGGCAATAAATATTATTAATCTATCAATATTGTCATTATTACTATTTCGTGTATGTACCCAATTTTATATATATATATATATATATATATATATATATATATATATATATATAACAAACAACGAGCATGTGAGAAATTCAAAATTTAAATTGGCGATAATTTATCAATCACGCTCTGTATATATATATATATATATATATATATATATGTATGTACGTATGTATTGTATTTATATGGATATCAGTGTGTGACCCTGCGTTTCAAGATTTTGCGATCATCAAACAGATTTAACAGGCTGGTTTATGGAATATGAGGTATAAAGAGAAAACAAAATGATAAAAATGCTGGCAATAAGATTGATGATATTTATTATATATTTGCCTATTGCATAAATTGAAGAACATAGATAAATATCAATGTTGCTTTTGCTGATTATAGGGAAAACTATCTGGTCTAGTTTAAGCCTTTAATGTATTATTTTATTTTGGAAATATATTTTATCTCGTAACTGATTTTTTCTTGTTGCCTGTTAAATGAAGACGCTGAAATCACGCGTTGTTTGATACGGTTTTGTCAACTGCACATTATTTTAGGGTCATTAGGACACCGTCTGTGAGAAAAAGAACATCATGATGCAGTTCACTTCGCCAGAAATTTGGAAACGGCATGCTTTCTAATACGAATATATCAGGGTGTTTTAGTATCAATCTAAGGAGAGTGGTGAGGATTCGGAAAGAGTTGGCTGATTTATCCAGTCAACATAATGGTTTTTGGAGTGATCATTTGTGATAGCTATGTTATGCCACCTATCATTTTCCGACAGATCAACAGACTCAACATGGAGGCCTCCATGATGTGTTTTGAGGAGATAGTGTTTCTTTGGTTCAAGAGGGTGGCTGCTGGCAACAGGACTCTGCACCATGCCACACAAACAGGGGAAATCCAGACAGACAATTTCTTCTACCACATTAACCCTTTACATCTGGTCACCTAATACTCCACAATGGATCCTCCTCAATTATTATATGTGTGGCACAGTTCAGCGCGAGACCAACAAAACACATGTAACATCAAAGATGAACTGAAGGCAAGGATTATGGTCACATTCACAAAACTACAAACCATCCAGAATAGTTGCTGAAGATTCCGAACTCATCTGAATTCGTGCTTTAAGTCAATGGCGATTTTATTGAATAAATTTACCCTTTAGTATTTCATATTTCTGTGTAATTTTGAAAAGTTTATTTGTTAAAATGAGATGTCAGTGTTATTTTCGTTTCTGTTCCATTTAAAGGACAATTTGTCCATTGCTCGCTCTCTCTCTCTCTCTCTTTCTTTATATATGTATATATGTATATATATATATATTTATATATATATATATATATACATACATATATATATATATGCATATATATATACATACATATATATATATATATATATATATATATATATATACATACATACATATATATATATACATATATATATATATATATATATATATATATATATATATATATATATATATATATATATATATATATATATAAGGAAGTCAAAAAGGTTACGGAAGGTAAATCGCAGCGCAAGAGCTAAAAACACATAAATGGAAATGTTCTGATAAAATCAAAATAGAGGTACATAATTGTACGGAATAAAAACGGGTAATAAAACTAAACTAAAATGAATAGAAATATCTATTATATATTCACCTGCTGACAAGATTTTAAATGTCGCCTAATGCGTCAGTAACAAAATAAAAGCTATCTCAGGTTGAGATTACAGATTTAAGAATATTTCCTTTCATAAAATATTTTGCATTTTATTTAATTCATTTTTTTATCAATTTAGTGAATTTCCAGTTACGCCTTCTTATAACGAAAGACTTTAGAGTTTTGCACATATCAATTCTATTTCAAAGTAAACATATCTTTTTAAGACAATAGATGAAATCAATGAAGATAATCATTTTTATTTCTAGCTTCTAGGTCTCTATAATATTAAATTAGGCACGCACATACAAATTCAAATTCAAATATAGATACATTAATTTATTTATTACGACGAAGTTGATTGAAGCCGTCTAAGTTTCCGTTAATATAATAATAATAACCTATTTATTCAAAGAATACATTAACAGAATTATTCTTTCTGATGAGCTTAACACCTTGGCCTCATTGAATTTTCAGAAAAAATATTTATTTCTCAATAAAATCTCCTTTCTTACAAATGCACATTAATTAATTGTTAATATTATGTGTGGACATAGGATAAAAAGCTGAAGGGTGATTATAAGTTTCACATGTCGGCTGATCTTCAGATGATCTGAATATCGCATTGATGCATGAAACAGACAGTCGCCATGAAGTGTTAATTCCTATATCCACACGGCTTGTACCTATAATGGTTCTATGGCAAAAAAATAGCACTCACCTAAGTGAATACACCATTTTTTTAATAAAGCAAGTTTTAAATAATATACCTATATTAAACAATATGTTTTAAACAATATATATATATATATATATATATAGATATATATATATATATTATGAAATGTACAATATTCGACAAATATTTTAAGACATATTTTTCATGTTTTTACGTTCTTTTTATAGATACAAATATTTAAGTAAATGCTCTGTTCATAATTAACAACAATATTAACAACAGTATTAACAACATTTACTGGTCCGCGAAATTTTTCGGAGGACGCATATTTTCTATAAAAAATTGTCGGACATTCAGGCCGGTAAATGTTGTTAATACCGTTTATTATAAACAGAGCATTTACTTAAATATCTCTATCTATAAAAAGAAATATATATAAAAATGTCTTAAAAACAGACACACACACACACACACACACACACACACACACACACACACATATATATATATATATATATATATATATATATATATATATAAGTTTCGTATTCTTCTATTTTTTTAAGCATTTCACCCCTAGCAAGACGTGAATCCACTAGTACGCAAGGGGTTGCAGAACATTTGGAGCGAGAGTAGATAGGAATGATAGAGGAGAGGATGAGGAGAAGGATAGTGGATTGATCAAGGCAACTGGAGATGTCGATTGACATTACATTTGAATAGTTAGAGATTAAAGGTATCAGGGAAACAGGAGTAGAGAAGGGAGTTCCACAGGCGACAGGTGCGAGACATGAAGCTATTAGAGTAGAAGAAACGGCTACATTTAACAGTTTCAACAGTGAAAGGGTGAGAATGGGATGCCAGCCTCGTAGGCCGCTTGAATTCACGAAGACTTGGAACCCGCGAAAGCAGATCATCGGAGCAGTTATCATGAAAGTATTTGTAAAAAAAGACAGAGAGAGGCTACGGCATGTCTGTGAGAAAGCGACTGCAGACGAGATGCCAGATCAGGGCCAATTACATTCCATATTCGTCTCTGGATCTTCTCAAGAACCCTGAGGCAAACAGAAGGAGCTCCAGATCATATATGACAGCAATACTCCATGCAAGGGCGAATGGTTGATTTGTAGATTTGAATTATCGATTCCGGAGAGAAAATGTTCCTGGCACGGCATAGGGAGCCAACTTTCCTTGCGGTGGACGAAGCAATTGACTCAATGTATTTGTTCCATCTCAGGTCAGTAGACAACGTGAGACGGAGCAGCTGCAGAGAGACGTTCTCGGGAAGTTGAGCGTCAGACATTCTAATTGGGGGAAGGGAAGTTTCTCTGTGATGATTAATAGAGAGCAGTTTTGTTTTGGTGGCGATAAAGTTAACCAGCCAATTACAGCCCCAGTTCACAACCGATTGGAGGTTCTTTTTCGAGACGAAAGGCCAGGCTAGTTTTGTCAAAGACACTAGATTTGAGGCAGGAGTAAATTGTACTGTCGTCTGCGTAGATACCCACCTGGGAATCAATGGCGTCAGGAAGATCGTTGATGAAGATAAGGAACAGAGTAGGGCCAAGGATGGAGCCTTGGGGAACACCTGCGTTCGTGGGATAGGAGCTGGAGGAGAATCCGTTGAGAACAACCTTCAATTCACGGTTTGACAGAAATGATTGTTTTAAGTCACACAATCGACCTGTAATATCATAACCCAGGAGCTTGCGAAGAAGGCCAGCATGCCAAACCCTATCAAACGCTTTGGAGATATCTAGGGCCACGGAACGAGCTTCTCCGTTATTCTGAAGAGGTTGGTAGACAATTTCAGTGATGGACGTAAGCTGTAGATCGGGCAAAGCTTGTCTGAGAGCAGATCATGGGATGTAAAGTGGTTAACCACTTCGGCGTTGATTAAAGCTTCAAAGACTTTGCCGAAGAGGGGTAGGAGACTGATAGGACGGTAAGTAGAAAGGTCAGAGGGGTCGCCAGAGTTCTTAAAGACAGGAACAATCGATGAGGACTTCCAGCAGTCTGGAAAACAAGATTTATTGAGGCAGTAGTAGTATAATTTGGAGAGGGCAGGCTCCAGTTCAGGCGCACTTTTCTTCAATACAATGGCTGGTATCTCATCTCCACCACTAGCCTTGTGGGGGTCTAAATTAGAGATACTAGTGACAGGGTTATGTGCAACTCACTCAAAAGGGCCTCAGTTCTAAGAGGGAAATCGGGTATGGGTACACCGGAAGAGTCGAGCGTTGAATTGAATGAAAATTTCCGAGCGAAGTATTCATCCTTGTCGGCAAAGGAGGTCAGGACTTCAAACTGATTGAACAAATGAGGTATAGAGGTTTTGCTACTGTTTAGTACGCTCTTGCAGAGACGCCAATAATCCTTGGAGCCGAGCAATACGTTCCTTCATTCGACATGTCGCTACGATAGAGGGGGAAGAAGTGGTTCCTGTGGGCAATGGCGGCTGATCAAGCAGCAGAGAACCAAGGGGAGGAGCGTGATTTGGCCTTAAATTAACTTGAAGGGATGAAAGCGTCAATTCTAGCTTTGACCCAGGAGGAGACCTCAAAAGCACATTCTTGAACGGGGAGCGTAAAGACAACATCCAAAGGGACATCATGGAACAGCGCGTTGATAGCAAAACGAGGTTCCAGAGTAGAAGTTTCTTTGCAGGGGGTGGAGTTGAAGGAGATGTTGACAGACGCTACACCGTGATCTGAGTTACCGAGAGGGCAGAGCCGTGAGGCGCTACAAGACTCGGAGATGGAGGTAAAACACAGATCCAGAAGAGAGGCCTTACCGTCCTGGTTGTAGGCAAAACGCGTGGCGAAGTCAACTATGTGTGTGAGGGATTGAGAAACTGAAAAATTAAGTGTTTGAATGTCTGCAAGCTCAGTAGTAGCAATCTTAAGAAACTCGATCCTGTTTGGTCAACATAGCTTACGCATCAATGTTTCCCTTATTGAGGGGGTTTGATTTGGTTTTGAATTAACAGAAATCTCTTTATCTTGCAATCAACACCATCACTTGATAAGACGCCAGAAATGTTGAAACAAAATGGCTATTTTTGTAGTAATGTTATAACATGTTTATGTTAGAATTTTGGAATATATATATATATATATATATATATATATATATATATATATATCGGTAGAGCAATAGAGATATAAAATTAAACACTATCGACATAGAAATAAACACTACTTGTTGACTGTCAGTTCCAAGCCCGCATTAATAACCGGGAGATGTGGTGGACTACTGCTGAAAAGCAATAAATCAATGTCCTCGCTGAGATGATAAGACAATGAATCCCAGAGACAATGAAATGCGAGATATCCGGATTAGCACTGAGGCGGGCATTACATTCCTTCTTCTAGACCAGTTGACAATCAAGGCTTAAGCACACAAATTTCCGAGTATTTAACCCGTATAAGTTTTATCGATACAATATTTATGTTATTATTAAACGGAAAAAAATACTTTTTTATTATTTAATTATATTTATAATCTTTTTTAGAATTTTTTTTTGGGGGGTCAGCGGACGGACTATAAATTAACACAGACAATTATAGCGTTTTTTTTTTGTTTGCGTTTGCTATGAATTTTACATTGATTTGGAAATTCTTTCAAAAATCATATAATACTGTAATGAAATTTTCAAGACCTATTCATAAATTAATTAATTTATTTTATAAATAGGTTTCCTTGAAAATCTTGGTAAAAATATATAATTTTACATTTGTTACCTTCGACTTACTTAATTTCGAGAAAATTCGACGAAAAAGTTATAACTCTTATAATGTTTATATTAGTTAAGATTAGAACACATTGGAGAATTTAAATTATCAATTTCTCTTGGAAAACAAGACAATCTGCTGGATATGGAATAATACTAAGACAATTTTTAATTACGTTTACGAATAAGTTATGTTAAGGACACTATTGATTAAGAGAAAAATCAATAATAAAAGATTCTTGCAAAAATTGCTTTCATTTTTTAAATTATAATTTGAATAATTTATGAAGTTTCAAATCGTTTAAAATTACTTTTCAATTCTGTTTTAATCGTGTAAATGTTTGGTGATATTATTATTAATTAAAAGTATATTTACTAATCATAAATCGAAAAAAGTATTCTCATTTAAGTGTAGCCAGTACTCATGAGTACAAATGTGTGTGTGTTTTTTTAGATACGGATATTCACACACGACATTACCAGAAAATAAGAGCAATAACCATATTAAATTTACAGCAATGTATCTAAAATTCAATAAAACATGAGATTACGGATAATATTTTCCTAAATTTTTACTTAAAATATATATATATATATAAACCGCCAATGTTATATTTTTCACTTATACGTAAGAACAAAATCCACTGTAGATAAACACCTATCAGTTATTAAAGCTGTCAATACGTCAGCAAGTTAAATAAACAGCTACTACAGTGTTACAAAATGGATTTCTTCTATATTTTAAACTCAATGAAATAATATTTGTATAAAACCAGATCAATTAAACTTTAAACTAGCTCATATTCCCCAAATACAGTGTCAAAAGGTATATTTTATTTTGGGGTGAATTTTTCATAAATTGAATAATATTCCGATGAATAACGATGGAAAATGGCACTTAGATCAAATTTTTGGCAAACATAAATACACTCAAACAAACACTCTCTCAATGTAAATTAGGTTTGAAATAGAACAAAGTATTTTGCTTTTGGGAAATATTAAATTTAATCTATTAGCGTGAAATTAGTGCTAAAATTAAATGTTCAAGAAAGATGTTTCAATTTTAAATAATAATTTTAGACGTTACGTATCGCAAATCAGTAGAGGAGCTTATATATATACATATATATATATGTGTGTGTGTGTGTGTGTGTGTGTGTGTGTGTGTGTGTGTGTGTGTGTGTGTGTGCGTGCGTGCGTCGTCTGGGGATCTTGGGGCACATAGTGCCCCAGGTCTCTGTATTCAAAAAGTGTGGTTGGGTCTTCACAAAGTCTTCACCACTATAATCAAATCATATGTATAGATAGATAGATAGATAGATGCCAGACTCTCTCCGGTCGTATTTGGCGTATGGCCGTCAATCAGCTCAGTTTCTAGGAACCGACAGCCTAGACATCATCACATATTATGTTGATTATTGTGGTGAAGTCTTTATAAAGAAACAACCACATTTTTTGAAGGAGACCTGGTTCACTACGTATCAGAAGTTCCCTAAACGACCCTCCGCAGGTTTGGAATTCAGATTTGTCCTTCTAGACCATCCATGTCTATATAACCTAGTCTCTGCTGTTATTTACCCATAGCTGAAGGGAGAAGAGGATTAATACCTTTCCCAATGGTATTAGCACGTAAATGAATGTAATAGATTCGACTGGAATTCGAACTCGACTCTCCGATTCTTCAATCCGAACTGCTATACACAACTCCACATTTGCATTGCTTGATCGACTGAGCGGACGCAGCATTATAGTGGGATTATACTTGGTGCAATATCCCGTTTGGTTGAGTGTTAACAGTCCTTGACAAATGGGGTGGTTGTCATGTTTTTTTGCATTATCAGTGGACGGCGGCACTTCTAATGTACTCATGATGTCTCTTCTTAATTCATCTTTTCCTTGCAGACACTTTCTACTATTGAGTATGAGAAACATTTAGTTATTGCGTTCTCGTAGATAAAAATACCTCATCATTCTGCGGTTAGTGCTTATCACTATTTTGCAAATCTTCCACCTCATTACGTATTTTGTCACAAATACCTCTTCTGCCTCATTACGAATTACGTCATGAATGCATCAGTGTCTACAAGAGATTGAAGGAGAAACTATACATTCTCATCTATCGGTTTGAATTTTAAGTTAGATCATCATCAACTCAGCACCGAACCATTTTCCTCAATCCAATTAGACTTGACAGATCCCCTTCAGGTCAAATCATAGACTATATCCTCCAGCTTGAAGCCTCAACTTCTTCACAGATACGTTGATTCTATTATTGAAATCTCTCGCATAGGCTGTTGTCTTCAGTCTAGTAAGCTCTCTGCTCAGCAATGACATGTCATCAGTGCACTAACTCCATATAAAACTACAGCACTTAGTGTAACCTATTCTTCTCGAATGCCGTTGACACTAAATGAAGAATCATCCACGCTTAGGTATGTCTTGCTTTCAATCCTGTTGGGTTTCTAAACATCCTTATCACCAGAAAATCCTGGTTGGAGAACCGGTTTAGCCGCCGATGACTCGACAAAATTGAGAATTCTTAAGACTTTAAATTTTGGTTCAAGGATCTTCGAAACTTCCGGAATGGATTATATCGCAATCTGATGTTGAAGTGCAAATCATTTTTTTTAAATTTTATATCTTGAAGTCAATGTTGAAATGTAAAGGAATTTAATATTACTAGATTAAGTTTTCCAAGTTTGTTGCTGGGGGAATTTTGGTTTAAGCATGTGCATTAGTTACCAAGTTAAAAGAGAAGCACTTTGAACATAGAAAGTGTTGATTCGCCACTCAGGAATTGCAACTTAATATTCTTGATCTTCTCACTAAGCACAAATCCATCGTTCCCATTAAAAATTAATTCAAGCATTAAAGGCGTATTTTTAATTTATATTTTACTGATAATTTTTATTTCATATAAATTTTATCAAACCATCGTCAATTAGTTGATTTGCAATTTAATATCCGTTTAATTTGTTTGCAGTTGAAGGCAAATTAAATCTTTTTATAATGGGCCTGTCAAGTAAAAAAGTTTTAGAAACACTGATTTAGAAAGACGAAAAACAGTACGGAAGCATATTGAAGGTTGATGTGGCTTTTGATCTGGCACATTTTGTATATGATCAAGGGTAGCAGATATCTGGAAGAAATTCAATCTTCGGATAGCTTGTGATGTAGTTTTAGACCTTCTTTAGCTGGTCTTTGATTGCTACCGTAAGTTTCAGGATTTTCTGTACTTGCACCAAATGAATATAAAAGTCGTCACGATAGAGTGAGGCAATACTTACACTGGACAAAGTTAATAAACACTGATATGAACATCACACAGCACCAGTTACATAATCACAATTCTATGGGATTACATTATCTTTACAGAGTGGAAGATTGAAGCAAATAAGCCGAACTTAACTGTCACAGACAAAAAAGAAATATAATGATGATGATAGGGGTAATAATAATAATTTCAAGTGGGTGAAGAAGTAAATAATCTATAATGCTACTAATGCAGCAACAAAGAACCTAAAAAAGAAAGCAATATAAATAAAATGGTAATATAAATTTAATAGTTTCATTACCTTAAATGGACATTTTTGTACACCTGCAATAAAGCGTGAACAAAGTAAAAACGCATTAAAATACATAACTTAACGTTATACGTAGCTTATCTGCTTAGAATCTTTCAGTGTGCCAAGTTTCATAGTTGTACAACGATTAATATTCAAAATATCAACAATAATGTAACCTGCAATAAAGTGTGATACAAAGTTTATACGTTGCGAGATTGACAGTTTAAAATAGGTAGGACACTTGATTGTACAGAAATCATCTTCAAAATTACAGATTTTAATCAAATTAGTTTTAACCACTAGTCTGCTGAAGTGACTAGATTGTTTGTCTGATGAAACCTTGTATGCAATGTAATTGGCCCTGATCTGGCATCTTGTCTGCAGACGCTCCTTCACATATGCCTCTCTCTGTCTTTTTTACAAATATTTTCACGGTAACTGCTCTGATGAGCTGCTTTCGCTGGTTCCGAGACTTCATGAATTTAAGCGTTCAACTCTGCTGGCATCTCGCTCTCACCCTTTCACTGTCGAAACCGTTAAATGTAGCCGTCTTTTACTCCAATAGCTTCATGCCTTGCACTTTGCGCCTGTGGAAATCCCTCCCCAGTTCTTGTTTCCTTGATAGATATAATCTCCAACTATTCAAAGGAAATGTCAATCGACGTCTCCAGATGCCCTGATCTATCCACTAACCTTCTCTTCATTCTCTCCTCTATCACTCCTCTTTGCTCTCGCTTCAACTCTCTGTAACCCCTTGCGTGCTAGTGGCTTCCTGCCTTGCTTGGGGGTGAAATGCTTGAAAAAGAAGTTCGCGGGTGGGCTGAAAGGTTTATATGTTGACTAAAATGAAGCGATTCTAGAGCAGTGAAATGCATTAATTTCAATTCATTTTATTAATAACTTCAATGTTTCTTTCCAGCTTGACATCTGACTGTTCAAAGAAATCATCTTACTGGTTCAAAAATGTCATCAACGGCGGATATATTACCATCACCACTGCGATATTGGTTCCAAGTAAAGTGTCTGATCATGTTGTGTAACTGAGGATAGGGAGAATAATGATGGTGATCAAGCAAATCAAAGGCATGATTACGCACACTAGCCATGGAAACCAAGAACAAGTATGTTGGAGTATTCTCCTGATGAATCAAGGCACTATTCGTCATCTTTTCTAGACGTTTGGTCTTGGTGGATATTCGTAGCCACATCAGCATTTTGGCATAGTACTCTCCATTCATGCTTTGGCTCATTTGATGATAATCAATAAACACAATGACTTGCATCCCCCAAAACTCAGGCCATCACTCTTGCTGCAGATGAAACGACCATGGCCTTCTTTGGAGCGGGAGAGAAAATTGTTTTTCCACTGCATAGATTGTCTCTTTTTTTTTCTGGCTCAGGGTGATAAACCCAGCACTCATCCTAGGTTAGAAAAACTACAAGGAAACCAGTTTGATCTTCCCCAAACAATGTCAAGAGTTTCCATGATGTGATCAGTTAGTGCACTTTTAATCCGGTGTCAAAGGACGTGTCCCCCACTGAGCAGATACCGCTGTCATTGTTCAAATTTTTTTCAACTGTCTCACGGGATATTTGAAAAGCTTTGGATATTTGATTTATAGTCAATCACCTATCATTCATCACCATATGGTGAAAGCGATCATTTTTTCCTCGGTGCTGATATTTGGATCAGTTTCAAAACTCTCACTTCCCCTCCTAAATTGAGATTTCCACTTTTGCCCTGTTGATAAGGCTGGGGTGTCATTTAATAATGTAACACACATTTCAGCATCAATGTCCTTGTGAGCTAAACCATTTTTTTGCGGTAATAGATAACATCACGATCTCCTTGATAACATCACGATTTTCAAGATAAGTCGCTACTAGTTACATTTGTAGTCTTCTTGAAACAGTCAGATATCAGTGTACCTGAAATAAAATAATACAGTTATTAATAAGAAGAGTTGACATTAAGGCATGCAAAATTTCACAACTCTCGTACAACTCCTTCATAGACAGCTTTGCATCTCACCCGCGGATTCTGGAGAGAAAACTGTAGATTGGTTGACGGCATATTACGTGTAACAATGAAATTAGATCTGCTCTTAAGTAGGAAATATAGTCACTTCTATATGAAAAAATATAGCAGCTCAGAAAATCAATAACAAAATTAATCGATTAGCTTAAGTCTTTTCAGAAGATCACGCATAGATTTCACATTTCTGTTACTTTTATAACTCTCGACATTGGAATGAGATTGTTTTCAATTTTCTTTTCACAATATGTATCATTGTAATCTTGCGTATTCCCTGCATTTATATTTTTAATTGCAACATAATAGTTCGTAATGTATTTAACAATGTAAAAACATCGGAAAATATACTAAGTTTATAAATCTGATGCCACATTGTAAGGGTTTTAAATCACCTAATATATATATATATATATATATATATATATATATATAGTGAGAGAGAGAGAGAGAGAGAGAGAGACAGACAGACAGACACCTAGTGAGCTAGACAAACCTACCTAGGTTTCACCTAAACGGATCGTCAGGAAAGTAAGGCCTTGCTTTCCTGACGATCCGTTTAAATGAAAACCTAAATAGGTTTGTCTCTCTCTAGGTGTATCTAAATCTGCTCTACGGTTGTATTGAGCGCTTTTTGTTACTTGTTTACTCGTATCGGTTTTTTTTTCTTTGGGCTTCAGATCTGCATCTGTGCGATTTTTTGTCGGCAGAAGTTCATAGCTCTTTCTTTTTTAAAACCGTTTTTTTCCTCGAGATTGATTTGATTATTAGCAAATTAAAAGTTCGAGGTTTTTCGAAATGAGACTATCTATCTATCTATCTATCTATCTATCTATATATATATATATATATATATATATATATATATATATATATATATATATAAAGAAATATAGTCTTAAGGTGTGCAATATGTATGGGATAAACTGCTCAATATCAGAGATAGAGCGTGTGTCTATATAAAAGTGAACATAGAAGTCAACACTTAGAGGCGACAGTCTGTTTCCTGCTAGATGCAATCATCAATCACAATCTGGGAGTGTCACTAGTACGCAAGGGGTTGCAGTGAGTGAAAATAAGAGAAACGATTGGGTAAAGGGGGAGGGTAAAGTTTGAAGAAAGCATAAAAAGAAGAATGGGTATCAAGACATCAGAATATATCGATTGACATTACATTTAGTTTACGAAGATTATACTTACCAGTGAAGCAAGTATGAGGAAGGGAGTTCCACTGTCGGGAAGTGCGAGGGAAAATGTTAGAGTAGAGGGGCGGTTACATTTAACTCTTTCGACAGTAAAAGTGTGGGATCGAGATGCCAACCTAGTGGCACGCATAAATTCATAAAGTCGGGGCGTCAGTGAAAATAGCTCCTCAGAACAGATGACATGAAATTATATATAGAAAAGACAGAGAGAATCCTCATCATGTCTGTGAGAAAGTGACTGCAGTCGAGATCGCAAGTCATGGCCGATCACATTGCATATACGTTTTTGATTTTATCTAGGACCTCGGGATGAACAGCGGGGATACCAGACCGTATATTGCAACAGTATTCGATGCATGGACGAATGGTAGCTTTATAGATGCGAAGGACGAAATCACACGAGTTAAACACTTCTAGCGGGACACTGAAAACAGATATCCTTGCGATAAATGCAGCTATTTATTCAATGTAGTTGTTCCACATCAGGTCAGTGGAAAACTTGAGACAAAGCAGGCGCAATGAAGTGCTCTCTTTAAGATGAGCGTCAACCGTGCTGACAGGAGGCAGTGACGTTCCTCTATTGCAAATGAGAGCCGGTTTCGACTTGAATGCATTAAAATTCACACGACATTTCCTGTCTTAGTCAAGAACAGATCGAACGTCCTTTTGGAGAGCAACGGCCAAGTTTGTCAGTAATGCCGGATTTACTATTGAGACAGGAGTAAATGGTAGTGACGTCTGCGTAGATGCTTACTTGAGAACTGATGAAATCAGGAAGATCATTAATGAAGATCATAAACAGTGTAGGACCAAGGATAGAGCCATGGAGAACACCATCTTTCATATGGAAGGAATTGGAAAAAAAACCCTTTCAGAACACCATTCATTTCGCAGTTTGACAGGAATTATAAAAATAACTGAAATAATCATAATACCGTATCCCTTGCTGTTATGGTAATTTACCCACGCATGCATGGACTCTTTCAGCTATAAATAGGAGGAGGTACTGTCTTTTGGAGAGAGAAGTTTCCAGCAGTCAGCTCTGACAGTCGGACCTAACATTCTTGCTGTAACACTCTCGTTTGTATATGTTTGTATTACTGTTTCTGTTAATCAATTCCTCTCTTGTGTCGTCATTTCTGGCCCTAACAATGCCACAACACTTACGTATAAGGCCGGCATGCTAAACCCTGTCAAACGCCTTCGATATATCTAGAAGCATAACTCAAGTTTCGCCGTTATTATCAAGAGCTTCGTATACATATTCAGTTATGGCCGCAAGCACATCCGCAGTAGACCGGGCAAAGTGGAAAACATATTGTTTGTCAGAGAGCAGATCGTGGGAGGTAAGATGCTTAACCACTTTGGTCTTGATTAAAGTCTCGAAGACTTTGTCGAAGATTGGTAAGAGACGAATAGGACGGTAGTTGGATGGGTCATAAAGCCATACATATTTCTTAAAGCCAGGGACGACAGAGGAGAAATTTCAACAGTTTGGAAACCAAGAATCAGCGAAGCAATAGTTGTACAGTTTGGAGAGAACTAGAGCGAGCTCAGGGGCAGATTTCTTTAGAACTTCGGCTGGTACTCCGTCACAACCACTTGCTTTATGAGTGTCTAATTCAGAGATGACATCCAACACTATCGATAGGGTTATGCACATTTCACGCAGTAGATCCTCAGTTCTTGGAGGAAAATCAGGCGTGGGTCCTCCGGAGGAGTCGAGTGTCGAGTCGGATGAGAATTTCCAAGCAAAGCGATCAGCTTTATCAACTGTAGATTTTAGGACTTCAAATTGATTGAATAGAGATGGGATTGAGAATTTGCTGTAGCTCAGTAGAATCTAGCAGTGCTGCCAATAATCTTCAGAACCAAATTTGCCCGACGCAATACGTTGTTTCATTCTATCAAAGAGACGCCTGTTGCGGTCAGACATGTCGCTCCGATATAGACGAAAGAATTTATTGGGCTATATCGGCAGTGCACACATGTGATAACCAAGGAGATGAGCGCGATTTTCCTTGGAAATCTCTTGCCCAGATAAAAGCCTCGATGCCGGCTTTTACCCAGGATGACACTTCAGACGCACATTTTCAAAAGGGATGGTTAAAAACCATATTTCAAGTGATGTCAGAAAGGAAATCACGGAACGACTCCTAGTCTGCGCGTTGATAACTGAAGCATAGTGATTTAAAGATTTTGATGCCAACGAGGTCAGTTATAGAGTGTTAAAGCCACATGGCACTGTAGGTGGTAAAATCAACGAATACGAAAGAGATGGCTTTGTCTACATTATCGGAAATGCTATTGAGTACACAACAGTTTTGAGAGGAAGGAGAACGCCAGAGAAAGAAGAGATAGTTTACTGAATTGAGGAGCGATAGACGGATACATATATACGAATGGTCTGAAAATTCCAGAGTTTCTTACCCAGCGGGAGATGATCGCGGACATAAATTCCCAGGCTATGCATGTGTATTTTAGAGTCCTTTCTAATAAGAGAAAGCTAGTCGGGAATCGAGAAATCAGAGGAGGGGATTGACGAGTTATCTCTCAGAGTGCTAGTATATCAGGAAACATATCAAAAAAGGAACAATTCAACACTGAAGAAGTTGGAACGAATACCACCGATGTTAGAGAAGGAAATGTTAAATGGTTTTCATGAATTTTTGAGCCGGTTAGGCTTATATTTTTGATTGCTTATGGTCAAGTGTGTTAGGTTGGTAAGGAAAAGACCGAAAGTAATAATAGCATTCGGTCATCAAATGTGACATGAGCAAAAATGAACTGGCACAGACTACAACATAATGTGGTCTCGAGGTTGCCCACCGGAGGTGCATGCAAGAACACATATCAATGTGCGACATGGCACTGAAAGATGCCTGATATTATGCAACTGTTGATCGGTGCAGCCTCTCAAGACGCTACGCAAGAGTCCGGACTCCTAATTACGAGTCAGGAACAGCAATCGGATAACTGCCTTACTCTCAGTATGAAGATACGTTACCCAAGAGATTTGCGACAGCATTACGATTAATGTCAGAGAAAAGGATCCTGGAACCCCATCCTAAACACGAAACAATAGATGAGGGTCTACTCCTGATCAAGAGATGGTGGGAAGTATTAACCAGGTGATAGGAAACCTTATCCACTCCTATTAGGAAAAAAAGAAGAAAAAAAAAGAAACCAGCAAACAAAAAAACAACAACAATGGGCTTGCAAACGTGAGTTATGCATCAAAAGATCGCTCGAGAGATATAGGGCTAAAGGATACATTTGGAGAAGGGGTAAAGGAAGATGTTCGTGCTTTCATTACACCTACCCATATGGATTGTTATAGATGGATAGGGGAGAAGCATACAAGACGGAGGAGTTTATGGATAGGGAATCTGAAATATAAATATAAAGTTTTAACTTAGTTAAAGTCCAACATTAACATCTTGTAGAAGAGAACACTCCAACGTTTGTGAGTTGCGATTAAAAATAACGTCCAATAGTTTTACGAGCCAGAAAAATCAACAAAGACTTAATATTTAAAGTTTTCAAAGAGGGTAAAATAAATTAGATTCAATTAAAAAAGAAGAAAGGAAACATTCATATCGAGAACATACATAAACTTTACAGAAAGGGAAAAAACAAAATTAAATGATTAGAGAATGAAATTCAAAGAGATACGTACAAGCACAACAGGCGACAGTAACATTGTCCAAAGTGTGTAACAGCATAACTGTCTATCCCACAAAATGTTTAATATCTAATAAATAACTAAACTAATTCAGTTACTTTTTTCCATCTTTCGTAAGAATCCTTGAAAAAGCTTTTGAGTTATTCCCTTAGAAAGAGAACGGGTTATTATTCGTTTTGTGTCAACCACATTATGTCTTCCCAACTGAGCAATTGTGACAGAAACACCTCACGCAGTCCTTCAGTAATGGTACCAACATTCATAGTCTGGATTCTATCTTCAAAGTCCATTCAAGAACTATCAAGAGAACGGTGAATAACTTTAAAAAAGAGGAAACAGTAAAGAGGAAAACTGGATCAGGAGGCCACAACATGAAGAGGGATCATCATTTCAACTTGAAGCTAAAGAGAAAAGATCTCCTAAGACGTTTGGCACATGAGAAATGAGTTTTAGTTATAGCAGTCCAAAGAGAAGTGAAAAAAAGACTTGAAAATAAATTTGTCTGTGAGACCTGTGAGGACAGCAAGTTAGGAGGGTAGAGAGGACGAAGATATCATAATATCATATTGAATAAGTTTGAAAATGGTCCAGGAATACATAGATATATACATACATAAACACACACACACACACACACACACACACACACACACACATATATATATATATATATATATATATATATATATATATATATATATTTGAACGACATTTCAATATTACATGAACTTTCGATTCTTGATTAACTAATGATGAACATGGCATTTTCGTTTATGACCGATTTCTTCACGATTCATCTCTTACACTTGGATAGTAATCATACATTCTTAATATTCAGAGTCCAGTCGTGTTATAAAAACATCGAATAATTCAAGTAAGATATATCAAATAATTTCAAAAATACAACGGTTCAAAGCTTAATATAAAATTTTCTTGTTACAACCGGCATATATATATTTTCCGTTTTCTTTTTGAATTTGTAAGTCTGATGAATTGGATCGTGATTACGATTCCAATGTAATAAATTATAACCATGGAATATTAGTGTTTGGGCCTTTTTATTATATTCTTACTCTGTCCTGGCCATTGAGTTTTACCTTGATTCTATCCTTTTGGAAATATATATATATATATGTATGTGTGTGTGTGTGTTGACCACTAATTATATATATATATATATATATATATATATATATATATATATATATATATATATATATATAATCCTCAACTTGGTATCTACATTGATGTCACAACAATGTATCCCTGCCTCGATAGTAAGGCTTATTAGTCCGTCAAAATCAAAATGTGCTCTTCGCTACGATATCTAAATGGTTTTTAATATTAGCACAGTACTAGACTGGCGTCGAGATCTCATCAATTTAGAATTCCGTTGGCTAGACCTAACAGTTTTTCCTTTCGCACTTCTCGCTTGTGGAACTCCCTTCGGTCCCAATGGTTTCCAGCCAACTTTAATCTTTAAATGTAAAGTAAATCGCTATCTACTCTCGTCCTGATTATTATCTTGACTTTCTGCTCAACATTATTGTTTATATTCCTAATTCTTCCACAGCGTGTATGTAACCCTTTGTCTCTTTGCGTGGGGTGATACCAATATATATATATATATATATATATATATATATATATATATATATATATACGCTCTATCTCTGATATTGAGCAATTTATCACATATATATAGCACATCTTAAGACTATATTTCTTCATATATATATATATATATATATATATATATATATATATATATATATATATATATATATAAGTGAAGTCTCTCTGAAAAGTAACGTGACTAGGTGTGGTGTGTGAGTTATGGGTGACAGAGGAATAAGCGGGATGTATTATCATGATAACATCCAAAAAGAATCCTTCCCGCAGTGTATAGAAGCGTAGCAAAGAAGGATGGAAGAGTCCATTAGACTTTGAAGGGGAAACCATGTAGTTTGTTGCTTGGAATAATAAATTATAAATTATTTGTGACACCAGCCCTGTTACGTACACTTAGAAACCTCTAATGAAACGAAGCTCGAATAATGCTTTTCAACACATATGTTCCATATTTTGGAAATATATATATATATATATATATATATATATGATCTCTTTCGTATCCTCACATAAACAGAGACATTTTTTTAGGAGATGAATCAAATCCGACATATTTTTTAAATTATTTGTTTAAACGTTATTTTTTTTTTAAAAATAAACACTAATATCTGAGTAGATATTCAGCTTTTATTAATTTATTTATTTAAAAGTACATGTATTCATTTACAACAATCGGGTTGAATATTCGAGAAATTTTATTAGAAAAATATGCGCCCTTAGGGCTTTTCGAAATTTTATCAAGACGTCCTACGTGGCCGAGTGATCTAAGGCACGTCGGATCTAATGACGGTTTTCCCCTAGGTGAAACAGTTTCGTTGGTATCCTGTCGGAGGAAGCATACATACATACACATATTTATATATTTTATATTACTAGGATCCACTTGGCTTATATATGAGGGGATTTGTTATCTTTTATTTTATATATATATATATATATATATATATATATATATATATATATATATATATACGTTTTGAGATATTTTTTAAGTTTATACGTTCTTTTTGTATAGATAAAATATTTTAAGCAAATGCTCTGTTTATAATAAACAGTATTAACAAACGTCATATAGCCTGACGTGCTTTTACCGATTGAGCCACAGAAGAGCGTTTCGGGTAGCAAGGTCTATTTTACTGTTTTTAAACTACAATATTTTACCTATAAAAAAACAAAATGTATAAACATAAAAAATGTCTCAAAATAATTGTCGGTCTTTGTCCATTTCATAATGTGTGACGTTATAGATAGATAGATAGATAGATAGATATCAACATTTCAGGTTAGAAGGAGAACTTAATAGCCTGAAGATTGCGCACAAGCAAGAAACAAACTGTCTTCATTTGGTGTTGATCCCTCTGACTGCACTACTTATATCTTACGCTCAATCCTGTATATTGCGCTTTTTACTGCATAACTACAGTATGCTTCTCATCCACAATATATCAGACACACACACATACAAACAAACACACACACACACACACACACACATATATATATATATATATCATATCTGCCCTCTATTCGTAACCTAACGTAAACAAGGTCAATATATCACAATAAATGTATTAAATCCGACAATTATTAAATATATTGTCTGTTCATACGTTATTTTTATGGATACATTTATTTAAAAAATGGTTTCGATACGAATTCAGGGCAGTTATGATAGATCGTAAAGATCGGCGAAATTATATGTTTAAAAACATTCATCCGACCTTAAGTTCTCTGTGTCTGAAAGGTCATAGCACACATGTCTTAATGGTGGTTCCTCATAGGATGCAAGTTCGTTTCCTATGATATATATTACAGGAAATAACTAGAATATTTTCTGTCATGATATTTCTATTAATACCTGAATTAGTTTTATAAATTTAGGAAAATTAGATTTATTAACAATTAGAGATGCTTTTAGAAAAATAATTAAGAAAAGGCTAAAGAAAGCGGAGAAAGACAAAATTGCTTTTACTCACCAGATTTATTGAATATGCAGAGCGAAACCTGCAACGCATACCAGAATTTATTATTCGTGAATATTATCCTAAAAATATAAGATATGTAAATGACAATGAATTGATGACAGACACAGAAGAAAAACTGAGGGAAATCTTAGATGTATAAGTAAAGAAAATCAAGAAGAAAAAGTCTGTAAAATATTAGAATAATCCATGATTTACATTATTCGGAGTATTGTCCTCATCTTTGTCGCCACATTCATCACAACGTTTCGGCCGTTGTGCGCTCCGGCCTTCTTCAGGTGGTTGGAATGTCGAACTGAACCCTTTATTTCGCTCACTGGGGTAAACTGTTCTAGTTCCACGTGCTATGTTATCAGTTATCTCCTGTTAATTTCCCTCTGAAAGTTCTCCACTGCCTTAACCAGGTATTGAACTCACACTCTTTGGGTTCTGTCACTGGATCTAACCAACGCCTTTATCCACTGTGCCATGTGTAAAGACACAACGGCACGAAACGTTGTGATAAATATGGCGACAAAGATGAGGAAAATAGTCCGAATAATGTAAATATTGTACAAAAAATATAGACAGACTCTAATCCATGATTGTCAGTAAAAAGGTTGTTTAACATTTTTGCTCTGTTTCACAATATAAGCAGAATAGTAACAGAGGAAAATCTCTTTTTTGAACAATGAATAACGTGCTGAAATATCTTGGTATATTTAATATCGTCTGTGGAAGTGAAAGTTGGAAAATCTCATCACAGATTAATAAGAGACTTGTAGAGATAGAATTGTGGGTCTACTAACTGATGACAATATAAAGACCTGAAAACATGATCAATAAAATGTTTTAAGGGAAATAGTAATTACAAGGCAATGTATACTTACAATCAGAAAGAAAGTGACGAGGAAAATCACCAGGATAATCATTTACATGACATTGTGAATGAAGCAGAAGCATGGCGAAACAGCACGTTACCTACTTGAATTGGCGTGAACGGATAAAAAATAAAAACACAGAAGTATAGTGAAGCAACTCAACCTACTGGGATTCGGGGAATGTCATAATTGACCAGGCAAAAAAAATGTTTTAACAAAACTTAATAAAACATAAAAACGCAATTATATCAATATTAATTGAACTCATATTCAGTGTGCAAGTTATCACCAAAAAGTTCGGAGATACTAGCCAGAAAATAATTTACTTTGCTCACACGTATTACACTTTCAATACCGAAGGAGGTCCTTCGCCAGATTTTTTTTCAGTTGCTTCATAAAATATTCTCTTCGAAAAGAGTAATGTGAAAAGCCCATTCTGTTTTCTATTCTTGGAAGATGTACCATTGTCTCGTATATATTTACAAGCATCTCGTATGATTAAACCAGTCATAACTATGTAATATTCTATAAAACTATGTTCCTATATGGCAAGTGTAATGTTGCAATTGCACATAGAGAAAATATAGAGAAATCACATCATTGCGGTGATAAACTGACAGATGTCAGGTGACAACAGATTGTATTCCCGATCTTTCTTTGATTTACTCAAGAACATATATATATATATATATATATATATATATATATATATATATATATAAGAAGCACCAGGCAATATATGGCGGCAGATTTATAAATGTGCAAAATTGATTTTGATGAGAGGTATTTTCGGACTTGACACAGTGAACCAAATTTCCTATCATTAGACTAGAAATTGATTCAATGTAATCACCTCACTTCATGTAAGTGGGAAGTATGAGGCCAATAAGGCATAATGAGGTACTCTCCTGGAGGTTAGCATTAGCCATGCTGATGGGGGGTGCAGAATGGTTTCTCTATGATTTATTATGGTAAATTTGTTTTGGAGTCGTTGAAATTTACTAGACATTTCTTTCCCACTTATGTATTGCAGTAATGATGGTTAAATGAAAACACTGAGAAATATATCTAATGGCTTTTTTGGAATGGATGACTGAGAAGCAACAAGTAAGGACAATAAATTGAAATACGTTGATTATGCTACAAATGACAGAAAGTTGATAGCCATGGTTGCTGACGTCCAGTAATTATATAACAAATAATCGATGAATATTGATTCATTTTTTCCTTTTATAATTTACTTTCTATTTACAAATATATGTACAATACAACAGAACCCTACGTGATTCGACTAGGACAACTAGGCAGTCATTTGAATGATTTTCTTTATCTCTATGTCCTGTGCGTGTTAAACCACAAGCAAGTTTACATCTGATTACTATATCTCTCAAAACATTTTATTACTCATATGTTTAGTACATTGCATTATCAGAATTCATCAGAAGGCAATAGTAGATAAAAACCTTGAGAACGTTAAAGAAACCACCCACTGTTCACAAAATGGGAAAAAAAGAAAGAAATGAAAGAATTCGGGATCAAGTGCCATTCAGCTGCAAGATAAGGAATTCTGTCCATGGGATTATAAAGACAGGTCGCGTTCTAGATAAGGGCAGTCACAAACAGCCCGACCAGATATAGAGTTAGAGTCACTCTTGAGAAAGATGCGATTATAGTCGGAGAGAATCGTAATTGTAGTGGGAGCCACAGTTAGTGTGAAAAGATGTAGAAACGTAAAGAGTTTTAGCCTAGTTGAATAAAGTTTTGATTTGAGAATTCAAAAACCAGCAGTCAACTGAATGGGAACCTGGAACAACCTAACCTGTAGATTAAATGAATTATTCAGTTTGAAATTATCAGCATACAACTTAAGAAAGCCAAGCTTATTCCCGACCGAAAACTTGCGATAACAAGAAGGGTAGGGAAATTAATTCAAATATAAGTATTGATAACTCCAAGTTCCAGAAATCATACAGAAATTACGAGATTTATTCTTATTTATTCTGTTTCTTTTTTTAATCTATGGAATATACAATTTATATAATTTACATGTTTGTATATGTAAAGTTTTATGATTGTAAATGTCTTTTCTGACCTTGTGTTATTATATTCCAAGTCAGAGAGACTCACACGATATCGTTCTGCTTAGTTTTAGCCGTTCTGGATTCAGAGGGTGAATACATTCCGAGTGCGTAGAACAGGTCATGAAACGGAATGCTGTACACTACTTCGAAGACAAAACATTAATTAATGGGGGCTTTTAGCAAACCACACTTCAACTACAGCATAAATGAAAACCACTGTCATTCCACGAATATTTAAAATGATTATTTAGAATATCTGTAAATAAATGAGAGAAATGCTCATCAAATAGAATTGACAGAGTTTACAATAAACATCAACAAGAAAGAGAAAACAAAAGAACAGGACAAAAAACTATTAGAAAGTAATCAAATAATATATGCAAGGCAAATTAAAAGTAATAAGGCAAACCAACACTAATATGGCAAAGAGTTCACAACGTTCACAACAACACTAATATGGCAAAGAGTTCACAAAATAAGAATTGCGTTTGATACACAACAGTAAATTCAGATAAGTGAACATAACCTTCTGACTTCAACACAAAACAGACCGGTACTGAGTCAGATGAAACCAAGAACCGGTCTATTTTATTGGCTAGGAAGAAATCCCAGCATGCATTTGTGTGCTCCTATCTATAAATTAGGTAGAGAGAAGTGTTATTCAGATATTGCATATAAGATTGGAACCAGCAATAAATTTAACTGAATGTCTTGCTATTGAAATATCATGATTATGATCATTATATAGTCCCATCACCTGGTGTAGTCGTCGAGCGGAGCACCTGCAAGTTTCCCTCAATATTTCTAAGTTGAAAGTCGGAAAGGTATTCATTAATGTGTAGTATGCCTCGGACATGAAAAGCGAGAGGAACCCATCCCTCACCAGGTCAAACCACAGCCTATTTGAAGGTTCAAATCTCCGCCCATCAGTTTTTTTGCGCCGATGTTTTGACAGTGTAGAAGATAGTCCAAGGTTGGTGTTGCCAGTAGTAGAGTGACCTCAAATTTATTGCTATCTATTTTGTATAATTAGAATTTAATATTTTTGTCGAGATTTACAAACTCTAAGTTTCGGTTAATTTTCACAAAGAGATGAAATTTGAAGAAGCTGATTGGTTTGGAAAATTATTTTAGCAGGAATACTATTTAGCGATTTATAATTTTTTTTAATTTAATTTGATTTTATAGGACTATATGATAAACAATATTTTTTTTAAAGAAAATGCATTTTTTTAATTTTTTCCTTTTTAACAGCCAAGAATAAATTCATAGGATTCATAGAATTTCTTTCTCTTGAATATGCAGCATACAACTGGTCATACGTAAATATAATATAGGTGATGAAATAAAATGGCTATTTTTGTAGTGATTTTATAACATATTTATGTTATAATTTTTAAATAAATAATTATATATGATCTACTATATATAGAGCCCTCTTTTAAGAATAGTAATTGTTGGTTATTGGAATCTATTCCATATACACCAATCCTATACTTGGCTATATATATATATATATATATATATATATATATATATATATATATATATATATATATAAACTTATAAAAACGATATGGAAACAAAAACAGTATCTGTCTATATTTCTGAGATCAGCTAATATGTACACTATTTACACTGTTCGGATTATCGTCCTCATCTTTTCAGCCGTTTTACGCTCCGGCCTTTTTTCAGGTAGTTGGAATGTCGAACCCTTTATTTCGCTCGCTAGAGCAGACTGTTCTACTTGCACGGGCCATGTCTAATGGGTACCAGTTATCACTTATCTCCTGTTAATTCCCCTTTTGAAGTTCACCATCGCCTTAAACATGTATTGAACTCACTTAACTTTGGGTCCTGTCACTGGATCTAACTAACACTTTATCCACTGTGCTATGTGTCTTTGATGATATTTGTGTATGAATTTCTGGAACTTATAAACCTAATGTCTTCAAAACCATTTATGCCAGTGCTCATATTGCAATTTTTGCTGCTATCATATCATTTTTTTACCAGAGCTCATTTCCAATTTTTTCTGTTATCATTGCATTTTTTTTTACCAGAGCTTATATTGCAATTTTCGCACGTGGAACTAGAACTCTCTACCCCAGTGAGCGAGATAAAGCGTTCAATTCGACATTTCAAGTACTTGAAGAAGGCTGGAGCGTACAACGGCCGAAACATTGTGATGAATATGGCAACAAAGATGAGGACTATATTAAGACAATGTAAATAGTGTATGGAAAAACAGTATTGAGTTTTTATTAAATAAATGTTTGTTATTTTAATCATTAGATTGTTTTAAAATAGTGGGAATATTTTGTTTGTTACATAACAAAACTTATTTTTTCTAAAAAAACTTAATACAAATTTATTGTACTAATCGACACACGCTAATAAAACAAACTGTGCTTTGTACCACATTACATGTCTTCACTTCTCCCAAAATTTTAGTTTCAATCGTTCAATGTATTTGTCTTTTAGAGAGTGAGAAGGAAGATCTAACGGAAGTCACAGAAATTTATGGATAGATAGATTAGTATTCTATCACTGGCTTACTGCTGTTATTAGTAATAGATTACCATATCTAAATTAATATAATTTTGTGGCGAATTATTTAAATTGCAGCAATTTAATTTTCTATTTTTTTTTATGTTAGCCAATTTGTAAGAAAGCAAAATTTCCTTTTATACTCATATTCAGTTCCACATCAATGTTCTTTAAATTGAATATTTCTGCGCGTTTTTTCAAACACTTGAATCTTGATGAACTCAAAACTATTTTCTGAGCCTATAACTTCAATAAGTAGTGAATGAGTCGCAGAAGAAAACAACTCCACGATGTGAAATCCAATTTCCTGGTCCGGTGAGCGCTATAAAAATTAGCATGGGGATTAATTTTCTGATCAATGACTTTGTCTGTAATGTAAAAATGATTATTTAACAATCGATTCTTATTTTACGAGGCTGATCACTGTGAAGCAAAGCCTTAAGATAAAGACTCACTACTTCGTATGATTTCTTCTCTATTGAACAACCTCAATGAAAAATGCCTAACCCAATAGAATAGTGTATGCAGTCGATATCAATTATCAATATTTAATGGATTGGTAGCAAATTGAACGCGCCTGTGTAGCTACTAAATTACTTGTTTAGAAGATGTCACTCCATATACCTCTTTGGAAAAGAAGACGTTTCTTAATTATTTAAGTAGTGTCCAATATAGTATGTGTGCGATGATATAATTGTAGATAATATTACTCTATCATTTGTTGCGCGCGTGACAGTGGTTCTCCTGATTTGACTATCATCTGTTCCCCAACATGAAAAAAACACTTAGCTTAGAACAAGTATCGGGATCATGATTTCATGTCTGCTGCTAATGACTTCCTTTACAAAGAGGATGAACAGACTTCTTTTAACAGTCAGATGTCGGTTAACCCGGAAAGAAAAATTGCAGTAATTAATAAGAAGAATTGAAATTAATGCATGCAAGATTTCCCAGCACTAGACTCAGTCTTTGATAATCAGCCGTTTCAGCCCATCTTCGCAATGTTTGAATTTATATCAAAAACGTTAAAGTTGGTTGTTTACTTATGATTATCGCCATATCAATCTCTATGAGTCATTTCATGCCTAAATCCAAATATTTTGTACGCAACAGTATGAATGCAACTACAGAAACAATCTATTGTTACTCTACTATATAATGTATTGCTGGTTATATTGCTTCAAAACATATTGTTGGTAATTTTATTATAAAGAGATATTGTTAGTAGTTTTATTGTTTTATGTATTTTATACTTTCATAGTGTTTTTTTTTTTTTTGTGTGTGTGTGTGTGTGTGTGTGTGTGTTCATTGTGTGATGTGTGTGTGTGTGTCTGTGGTGTGTGTCTTTCAATTTATCTTCAAAACCTCCAATCTCCTGACATTGATGCCGGATGTGATCCTCATACCCAGGACTATCCATTGTTTCACACATAGTTTAATTAATTTAAATTCTGCCGAGGAGGCATTAATATCTTTCCCATATATATATATATATATATATATATATATATATATATATATATATATATATATATATATATATATATATATATATATAATAAAAAAAAAGTGATATAAAATCCTTTCAATTTTATTTTTACAAAGAGTGCTCAATGTAAAACAGAGCATTAATATTATAAATTAATTGATTTAAAATAATTTATTTTGCCAGTTCAACCATGTTTCCGGCTAAAAACCCTAATTTTATTTTTTGCAAATAAATTAAAAGCATTGTTCTATTTCATCTTCAAGCGAATTTTGGGTAACTTTTAAAATTTACCGGGTTTTTAAATACAGGACTAAAATCACGTTTCCATGGTCCAAGAATATTCTACTCAAATTGAACACGGGGTGTCTAGATTTTCCTTATGACAGTATCATTGTATCAGTTATTAACATTTTGGTAAGGATGTATTTTTGAAAACGTCAGTTGAATGGATGTCGTCTGAATTTAAAAAAAAAAAAAAAAAAAAAAAAAAAAAAATTGTTAACGGTAAAAATTTTCAACGTCATCTTTTAAAATTAAAGATTTTTTTACAATACTTTTTTATTTAACTACGATTTGAAATATTTTTTTTTAATTTTTATTTTACTATATTCTTTTAAGAACAGTTAAATATTATATTATATTATATATTATTTTATAGTTTAATATATATAGGTTATATATTAGTTGAAATGGTTACTTAATTTCACTGATTCACTAAACTTTTCTTTTATATAAACCTATTATATAATATTTCACACACACAGGACACACACATTCAAAACACACATGTTACACATATTATTTATTTTTACTATAGGTGTTACACACAGTATTACACAGGTTAGAATTCATTCAATTTAACTACAATTTTAATTACAAATTCAAAATTACAACTTTAAAATTTTAAAATATTTTCATTGTTTATACTATATATAACAGAAGGAAAATACTCATATTAAGTAAGATTATTTTTCCATATCAAAAGTATATATAAATATTTTCTTCTCTTTAAATTTAAATATTATTTAAGTATATATGGCACTTACTACAAATATATATAAACTTTATTAATTAATTAATTTATTTATTTCAAATATATGTAACCTAATTAATAAAGTTTCATATGTATAAATAACATGTTAGAATTCATTTTATTTTACTACAATTTTAATTTCAATTTTAAAATTTTAAAATTATAACTTTAAAATTTTAAAATATTTTCATAGTAAAATAAAAATTAAAAAGGAAAATATTTCAAATCGTAGTTAAATAAACGATAAAAAAAATCTTTAATTTTAAAAGATGACGTTGAAAATTTTACCGTTAACAATTTTTTTTTTTTTTTTTTTTTAAAATTCAGACGACATCCATTCAACCGACGTCAGGTTTCAGTGTAAAATACATCCTCACCTTGCAAAATGTGGCTAATAACTGATACAATGATACTGTCATAAGGAAAATCTAGACACCCCGTGTTCAATTTGAGTGAATATTCTGTAACCATGGAAATGTGATTTTAGCTGTGTATTTAAAACCAGTAAATTTTAAAAGTTACTCCAAAATTTAATGCTTTTTAATTTATTTAAAAAAAAATAAAATTAGGGGTTTTCACTTCCAAAAATAGTTGGAATAGTGCAAAATAACCATATTTTTTCAATTAATTTATATATATATTTATATATATATTATATTGAGTTGAGCTCCACACACTAGACTTGTGTATATATATATATATATATATATATATATATATATATTGCGATTGTCGAGCATCTACTTCCAAACATTTGAGAAAAATCCAATACCTTGTCACTAGACTTTCTGCTTGGCTGTTTTTACACAGGGAGAAAACGATTCCTAAAATATATAGGAATCACGCTAAACATATTTACCCCCTTTTCGGGCGGACCTCGAAATATCTTGTTTTTCTGGTAGTCACTTCCAAAATATATAGTGCAATGTGGTGATATTTTATATTTTTTTTTTTGCTCGTTGTTTTGAGTTTGTCGACTGTTCAGTACAGTTGGGTCATTTAGACACCGTTTTTGAGAAAAAAGAACAATATGACGCCATTCACTCCGCTGAAATGATTGGCATTTGCACCGGAAGCTTTAGGGCGAATACTTCAGAATGTTTGCCTGTCAATCTGAGGACAGTGCAGAGGATTTGGAAAAAGTTGGATGACTATAATCCTGATTTCGAAGTTATGGCAGTTCGGTAAACTCTCTCTGGTCGTTCTGACAATAAAAGAACTCTCGACATTATTGGCCAGGGCGTCAAAACCAACACAGAGGCCTACATCAAGTGCCTTGAAGAGTAAATGCTGCCTTGAGTCTAGAGGGCTCATGCTGGAAAACCCTATTGCTGGCAAGAGAACTCTCATATCTCACAAGTAGAACACAGATATGACTTTCAGATAATTTCTGCGACCACATCACTTCTTACATCTGGCCACCTAATTTCCCAGATTGCAACAGCCTTAATTATTAAGTGTAGGGCGCCGTTGATGGAGCGACAAACAAAACTCCTTGTAATGGCAAAGATGAACTGAAGGCAAGGATTAGCTGCAGGAGATTCCGAAGTCTGGAGGACGTGGTTGAAGCTACTTTTGCCGTTTTCCATTCTTTCTTTCTTTCTTTCTTTCTTTCTTTATTCATTTATTTATTTCGATCTTTCTTTCCTTACTTTTGTCTTCTTTCTATCTTTTTTTTTTCTCGCTTTATATGGTTTCTTTCTTTCATTCATTCTTTCTTTCATTCCTACTATTCTTTCTTTATTTCTTTTTGTTGTCTGCTATTCATTCTTTCTTTGTTCTTTTCGTTCTTTCTTTCTTTCTTTCTTTCTTTCTTTCTTTCTTTCTTTCTTTCTCTCTTTCTTTCTTTCTTTCTTTCTTTCTTTCTCTTTCTTTCTTTCTTTCTTTCTTACTGTTTTCTATTCTTTACTTGCTTGGTTGTTTGCTTGTTTGTTTGTTTCTTTCTTTTTTTTCCTGCTGTCTTCCATTTTTCTTTCTTGATATCTTCCCTTTCTTTCTTTCTTTCGTTATTGCTGGCTTGCCTTTTTTCGTTCTTGCTGTCTTCCTTCTTTCTTTCTTTCTTGCTGTTTTCCTTTTTCTTTCTTTATTGCTGTCTTTTATTCTCTCTTTCTTTCTTTATTTCTTCCTTCCATTCCTCCTTTCTTTTTCCTGTCATCCAATCTTTTTTATTTCCTTCTTTAATTCTTTATTTATATTATTCTTTCTTTCTTTTCTTTTGTCTACTTTTGCCCTTTCTTTTTTTTTTCATTTCTCACTTTATATGGTTTCCTTCTTCCATTTTTTCTTTCTTTCTTTCATTCCTACTGTTCCTTCTTTCTTTCTTTTTGTTTTCTTCCATTCATTCTTTCTTTCTTACTGTCATCCATTCTTTCTTTCTTCTTTTCTTTCTTTCTTTCTGTTTTTCTTTCTTTCTTTCGTGCTGCCTTCCATTATTTGCTTGCTTGTTTGTTTGTTTTTTCTTTCTTTCTTTCTTTCTTTTCCTGCTGTCTTCCATTCTTCTTTCTTGATATATTCCCTTCTTTCTTTCTTTATTGCTGGCTTGGATTCTTTCTTTCTTTCTTTCTTGCTGTTTTCCTTTTTCTTTCTTTATTGCTGCCTTTCATTCTCTCTTTTTTCCTTTATTTCTTCCTTCCATTCGTCCTTTCTTTTTTCTGTCATCTATTCTTTTTTATTCCTTCTTTCTTTCTTTCTTTCTTTCTTTATATCGTTCTTTCTTTCTGTACTTTTTTCTTCTTCCTATCCTATTTTTTTTTCATTTTTCGGTTTATATGTTTTCTTTCTTTCTTTATTTCTTTACTGCCTTCCAATTTACTTTCTTTTTTTGTCTTCTATTCTTTCATTTTTTTTTCTTTCTCTCTTTCTTTCTCTCTCTCTTTCTTTTCTTTCTTTCTTTCATCCATCTATTCTTTCTTTATTCGATTGGTTTTTTTTTGCTGTCTCCTACTCTTTCTTTCTTTATCTATTTCGTTCTTTACTTCTTTACTTTTGTCTTCTTCCTCTCTTTTTTTCATTTTTCGGTTTATATTTTTATTTCTTTCCTTCTTTCTTTCCTTCTTTCTTTCATTCCTGCTATTTTCCCTTTTTTTCTTTCTTTTTTGTCTTCTATTCATGCTTTCTTGCTTGCTGTCTTCCGTTCTTTCTTTATTCCTGTCATCCATTCTTTCTTTATTTCTTTTTTTCTTTTTTTCTCTTTCTTGCTGTCTTCTATTCTTTCTTTCTTTCTTTCTTTTTTTTCTTTCTTTCTTTTTGCTGTTTTACATTCTTCTTTTTTTTCTTTCTGTCTTTTTCCTTTCCTGGCGTCGTTTTTCTTTCTTTCTCACTGTCCTTCTCGCCTTCTTCCTTTTTCTTTCTTTCTTTATTTAAATTGACTGTTCTTTCTTTATTTCTTTCTTTCTTTATTCATTTTATTTCTTTTCAAACCTTGGCATTCTTAGTATTTACTTTTTTTTTCTTTTCATTTATTCGGACACGATTCTCTTTTATTTACGATTCCTCTTCTTCTCCTTTTTTAATATGTTTCGTCCTGTCAGCATTTGACACAATCAATAAACCCTCGGCTCCTGTTTGAAGTGAATGTCTGAGCTTTTCCTACAAAAGCGCGCCTAATTTGTAACGTTCTACCACGCAATTACTTTACAATCCCCTTGTCGACGCGTCGCCTTTTTCACACTGCATCGATCAAGTTTGTTTCAACTCATCAAAGTCCGACTCGAACAGAACACCAAACCTCAAGAGAATATCTTGGCACAATTTTCCTTTTTCTCTAACCTTGGTCTCTATTGTGATGAGCTTCATTAAAGGGAAACAATCCATTTTTATTTCTAGAAATTTGTTGAAATTTCATTCAACGAGATGGAAAAATAAACTAGTTTAAAATCCAATTATAAATTATGAACTGAAATGTTAAGGCACCTGATTGGGCCGATATGTTAGATAAATTTTCTGGACACAAGAGTTTTAGCGCCACTAAAATATAAATCTTGGAGGACAGAAAAGACTGAACAATGTTTACGTAAAGAATTTATTGACATTGTACTTGAATCTCATTTCTAAACAGAATAGAAGGCCTACAAAATATGCAACAATGGACATGTATTATTAGTCTGTCGGTGGGTGGGGGGCTATACCCACGTGATTGCATCTTTGGAAAGTACCTGAAAAACGTCCCGCCGGTTGATCCAAGCCTTGCGAATGAAATTAGGTGAACGATGATTTTTGCTAGCACGGAGTCACAAGTCATTGTGACCGAAGGTGCTCGATGGTGCTCGCCTGTTGATCACGCCTCAAAATACGCTCTCTCCGATAAATTGTAAATTAGGTCTGCTCAGTAGAGTGTCATTGAAAGCAACAGTGGGTGTTGAAGAAACAGAAGTGAGCTTGAGGAATCATCGGCAACGGGGATTGGTTAGCTTCACTAGTAGACATGCATAAGCAGATACGAGCGGTTAGTCCATTATGTATGTTAAAGATGCATGAATCAGAGCTAGCGCATTTCAAACACAATGTCAATTTTCTACATACAGCTTGTGAAAGCCGCCAAACAGGGGAGGTAACAATGTTTTCGTGGCTAAGGCAGTACTGCCACCCCTGGTGCCATCAGCAGCTTTTGCTTCCGGACAGTGTATTGTTTTGTATCCGTGTCAGTCTCTTGCGATTTATTTTTTCAACTGCAACGAAAATATTCAAAGTCGTGTTTAAATACACAACGCGTTCGTAGCGACCATTATTAATTACTTAGAATGGAAGGTAAACCGATGTGTTTCCCGTCAGAGGTAGCATTGTATTGCGAGCATGGGTTTATTTAATTATATTTATTTTGTATCTTGACAAGATCCAAATTAATGCATGTTGAACTGTCGTCTGCAGACGAAGCAAACACGTTTCAGGTTCCGGCAAGTGAAACCTAAATTCAATAGGAGGAAAATGATTGACCATCCATAGAATCCACGCCACCTGACCTCAAAAGATAGCACATGATATGCTCATCTTTTTTCACGCAGTCGGATCGCAAAGATTGGCTTTTCTTGCGATTGTGACCGTTCTCACTGTTCTCCATTCATGGATCCGTTGATTCTACTTGGAGGACACACGTCTATCTACCTGAATGATGTGTACCGGAAATTAAAGAGGTTTTCTAAGATCAACTACAATCCTCTAATCACTGGCTCCACACATTAGTGTCATGCTGAAAGGCATTTGGATTATTTGCACAGGAAGTTCACCTTCCTTGTGAAAATGGATCTTAGGTTCTCTGGCTTTTCGAAGCTGTTTTGTTGGCTGCTTCACACTGACTACTGGCTAGGTCCATGACCACATCTTGCATTTTGTTATTCTGTCACGTGTATATCTGCAGTGATTGTGGGCAAGCAGAGAGCTCGTCACGTAAAGTGTCTCGATCACTTTGTTATAATGCGCATACATCAGGGACAGTGCCCGCAAAGCTCTTGGTTGGTCGCATTTGGTAGAACATAGGAAGATCACAAGAGGAATGATATTGACAATGGCTCCATTTTAATCAGGCAATTTCATGACAGGTTCATTGAATCAATATCACTCCATGTCGTACAAGAAGATTGTTTAAACTGAGAAACAGCAGTAGCTGTTCGATGCTCTTCCTCGAAATTCCTGATTTCTTCAATCATCATGTCTAGTTTACCCTTTCTACCCTGTTTGGAGAAAAACTGGTTGCTCGTGCTGCCCAGGCCAGTTCGCTTGGTTTGAGTCACCCCCATAAACCCCTTTGTTCGCAGGTTGAATTCTGCTTCTTGGGTGGCTTCTACTGCAGATCATTTCGTGCCACTTTAGATATCTGGCCGTAATCTGTGGAGAACTTATCTAAAGTCTCTCTCATCATCATGTGAAGACGTACCGCCCCGATCTTGAACTCGTCTACTAATGTGAAAATGGAAAGTTGCAGTTTACCGGCGTTGGTATAGAGCGTCACTGCGGAGAAGTAGAGGTGACTCCACGCCACTTACACAGGAACTTGTTGATACGCTGCATACATGTGCAATGACCACAGAACCCCGGAAACAAACAATGTTGGTAGCACAAAGCTTTCAGTTTGCTGGATAGATGGATTCTCTTGATTGATTCAAGTACATTTAGTGCTACTTTCTTCACCTTTTTATCTCGGTGACAGTCAGACAGTGGAATGCTTATACAGCTGTCCCAGGATATCCTCTAGCGTCTCTTTTCCTGCCGAGATCACGTCACCCCCAATGCAGAAGGGCATCTCCTGATTAATGAAAAACTCCGGATATTCGCCCACGTGAAAAGCATATTGTAGAAATTCATCGGCATTTGCTGTGTCCGCTGTGCGATAATGAGGGACACACGGACGATGAATTTATCCGCAGATTACGGCCAGATATATAAACTGGGACCAAATTATCTGCAGTAGAAGCCACTCACGAAGTAGAATCTAGCCTGCGATCCAAGGAGTTTATGTAGGTCACTAAAACCAATAGAGCTGGCGTGAGCAGCACGAGTAGCCTGTTTTTCTGCAAACAGGGTCCAAAAAATATGCTTCGATTACATGGAGTGATATTGATTCAATTAAACTGTCATAAAATAACCTGATTATAATAGAGCTATAGTTAATATCATTCCTCCTGCAATCTTCCTATGTTCTACCAAAACCGACCAACCAAAAGCTTCGTCACAGATGTATGGGCATTATGTGAAGGTGATCGAGGCATTTTACGTCACATGCTCTTTGCAAATTCACAATCACTGCATATATACACGTGTCATCATAATGCAGTGCTGGATTTAGTCAGTAGACAGTGTGAAGCAGCCAACAAACAGCCAGTAAAAGCCAGAGAACCTAAGATCCATTTTCACAAGGAAGGTGAACGCGCTGTGCGAATGATCGAAATGCTTTCCAGCAGGGCGCGAGTGAGTGGAAGCCTTGATTGGATGGTGTTAGTTTATCTTAGAACAACTCTACAATCTCCGGTACACCTTCTTCAGACAGACGCACACCTTGACATTGTAGGGTGTGTCCTCTAAGTAGAATCAACTGTTCCGTGGAGAACAAGGAGAAAGCTCATGGTCGAAAGAAAAACCGCTACGAATCGCTGCGATCCGACTGCGTGGAAAAAGGATTGGGTATATAATGTGCTTTCGTTTGAGGTCGGGAGCCGTGGATTCCATGGACACTCAATCGTTTCCTTTCTTTTGAAATTGGGCATCACTACTAGAACGTTAATCGTGATTTATTTCTTCTCCAGACCACAGTTCAACATGTATCAATTTGGATCTGGTCAAAGGTCTGAAGAAAAAAAAATGTCGCTATTTTCTTCAAGATTAATGAATATCTATAGATAATTTGATAGATTACTTTACTAAAATTAAGCTGGTACTTAATATTAAATTTAACCTATCAACTTATGCATCCGTATTTCTCTTCGAATTAAGCTTATTAAGACTTTATAATGTTGTTGAAGTGTTTGTTCCTCAATTTTTAATCAATCAGCTATTTCCTCTTTTGCGATGATTATCACTTGCCTGCATGCGTTCTACTTAATCACGTTCACTGTCTGGTTTTTCAGCTTCAACAGCCAGGAGTTTCACGAATCCAAATATTGGTTTTAGAGAGAAATACCATATATAGGTAATGTGATTTTATCGAATTCGAATTCCAGTCGAGTTATTTAGATTGACTTACGCGCAAATACATCTGTGAAAGTTATGAATCCGTTTCAACTCCCCCAATCTATGGATTGAATAGTGGGACAGACTGAGTTCTTTAGCCTTGGTTGGTAATCAGTCCACCACAGAAATAAATGGCAACCTACTGCAGGAAAAAAATCCTCGTCGGCAAGCAAGTATTGAAAAGATACATGATCGCCCAAGCGTGTATCACGTATGTCACTTAACTGACAGACTGATTTTTTTGTAAAAGATCTTGCAAAGCCATGGAAATAATTATTTGATATGTCATTTTATATGCGGTGGTTATACAGCAGACACATACAAAATGTCGGCTCCTTGCTGGGAGATTAAAAAGAGAAAATGTCTATTTACATGTGTGGATTAATTTCTCTTCCGATTGGTTAAAAAATACATCGTGACTGCACATCTTCTTCCTCAGACATTTAAAATTGCTTCATACATTTCGGATAAACCCCTCATATATAAATTATCTCAAAATGGCATTTGGCGATGCTAATCCTAGTTGTGATTTTTTCTTCTTATTACGAGATTTGCTGATCAAATTTTTCTAAAGCACAACGCCATCGTACCGTGTCATGGGTACGAAAATCAACTATATCCGGCAGCAAGTCCTCTGATCATTGGGGGTGGCGGAGGAGCGTGGAACCACCTCGAAATTCCTGTTGTTCTCAGGTCCACCCTAACCCAAGGTGGTAGTATCTTTTAGGCTCCCAGCTATGGGAAATAGTGCTTTGAATTTTTGCGCGTGGTTGGACCACGAGGTACAAAAATACATTATGGTAAAAATACCAGAAATATATTAATAAAAAATCAGTAGTAATAGATGAATCTCAAAACTATATATATAAACACACGTTTACCATGAAAGTATACAATTATGTACGAAATATATATTTGAAGTTATAAAATTACGTACAAAATATTTAGACGTCGGCATTAAATAACCAATATAGGTGTTGATATTTCGCAAAGTTAACGGGTCATTGTGAAAAAACGAAATTGCTTCGGGCAAACAATCCGAAAAAACAGATTCCTTGCTGCCTTTAGAACTGCCCGCAAGCATTACAAAATTGTTCTATAAAATGCAAAGTACTGCTATACACAAGCGGTCCATGTCAAATTTATAGCTATGCACAAGCAGTCCATGTCAAATTTACAGCTATGCACAAGTAGTCAATGTCAAATTTACAATAGAAACAAAAACGTCGTTCCTACAATCTTAAGCTGTTCGCAAGAAAATTTGCCTCCACCTCCATGTTAGTAAATGAGGGCCATCTCTTTCCTGGTGTTCCCCATCTCAAACTTTACAATATCTCTGTCACTGAGAGGTTTCCAGACGTACCAAAATCATTGATACTATGAAGGCTACCATTCTGTATAAAATCCTGGTGGTTGTACTTAAGAAAATTAGCCCAAAGTGATCTTCGATCTTGTTTAAAAATTGCTTAACTTCTGCCTACAGGAGAAGTCCTTTCCAAGTCTATTGATGATGTCAAGAGTGTGCATTGTTTTAAAGAATTCTGATCAGTCCTCATCCTTTTGGGAATATTGACCGATTAGCCTCATTACTGTCATCAGGAAACGTTTTGAAACTGTCATCAAAAAGAAGGTTCTTGATCACGTCAAACTCCGAAAACGACAAACAATATGGATTTCACTCTGTTATATACACTGTTGATATCGTAAATGGACCGAATTAGCGAAGCATTAGACAATAAATACATCGATGTCGATCGCTTAATATATATTTAAAGCTTTTGAAAAGGCATTGTTTCGAGGTCAGCTATAAAATGACCAGAAGTTTTTCTCAGTTATCAAGTACTTCCTAAGAGGTCACTCAATGAAAGTCCACGAGATCAATGCAAGTATTCTCCGATTACCCTGCTTTGTATTAACGATCTGCTCAATAAATCTGATCTTCAATGAATAACTATGCAGATGATACAACGATATATGGGTGCACCTTTAAAAATCAAGACGACTAGAGTCTGGCAGCTAATCTCTCATCTGACCTAGATCTAACAGCTCAACGAGGGAAAACTGGCTTGCCGTATTCAATACTTCAAATGGTAAATGAGTAACATTCCATAATAACCAACCAGATACTTAATTTTAAGTGTATCGTTATGAACGGACGTTTTTTTCAAGAATGCCACTTATCATGAATGCCTATTGAGTCTATTCCCAATAGACTTTAAGTGTAACTCAGTTATATGATCCATGGTTAAATATATTGAAAACATATTCTGTTCGTTGTACCGATCCCGTAAGTACCTAGTTCCTCGTGATTTTACAAAACCCAGATCAGAATGGATTACCGTTGGCATATCAGGACTGGATTTACTTATTCTTCACTTTCGTTTTAATAGACTTCAAAAGCATTTACGCTCCACCCCACATACAAAAACATTGCAGATCTCTCTCTATTCAATCGTTATTTTCAAAGGGATTGTTCTGAGAAGCTACTTTCTCTCATTCTACTAGTTCTGACATTCCAATCTAAAATCCGCCATGCCACGCACACTGGGTCGAACCATTAACATTGTCTTCGTATTCTATTAGCAAGAAAGGCGTGTCACTCGCACAAGTTCTTCCGACGAACGGACACTTTGTGGAACTCACTCCCAAGAGGACGCTTTCCCGACCAATACAATTTTAATCTCTTCTAGGTTTAACCGTTATTTTTCCCACAAGCAGCACTTCTTACCTCTTACTCTTTCTGCATACGCAACTACCTTCTTCAGAAGCCCTCTACCCTGAGTGTCTTTTGGGTCTTTTATAGGGTGAATATTATAAAAAAAATATCAAGTAAATCAACTGACAGAACACTCATATAGTGTACTATCGGTAAGCAAGAAGTGAGGACTAAGTACCTACCTTAAGTAGAGAGCATGCCAGCAAAAGAGACAACCAGAGATATGAGCTATGAGTAGGAGTTGTCAAAATGAAAAACGATATTAAGAAATTTTAAAATCTTTGTTATACAGATCTCCGAAGGTGCATGGCGATAAAGGAAGAGGTCTTTCAGAATATAAACAAAGAATGAAGCAATAAGAAAATGTTAGATATTAAGCCAAGAGTGCAGTGTAATATTAATTAATATGGAAGTGTATGTTGTCTAAGTTAGTCACATATGTAAAAGAGACTTGGGGCAATATAGATGTGGCTTTAACGATATATACTAAGAATACCATAGACTTAGCAGTTGAGAACAATAAAGTTTTAAGATAACAGGAACTGCTATGAAACAGATACACACAATCATACTGGGGACAAAAAGGGGAAAGAGTAATTTCTAAAAATCCTTTCAGACCAAGCTAGGCGAAAAAGGATCCATGGTGGTCACTGAGAGTGAAAGAATCTGAGAATAATATTAGGATATAGGACAATAAAAGAACTAGATTCAAGAAGATTGACGTTGGGTGTTTTTTTTTTAAATTGTAGTTGACTGGAAAAGAGGCCGAAAGAGAGTTCCAAAAGCAAGAAGTGCGAGAAAAGAAACTCATATTGATATTTAGAAATTGAATCAGTAAATGGATGGGACCTATCTGTCAATTTAGTAGCGCGCTTAAGTTACTGAACTCAAGATACCAAAGTAAAAACACCTGAGAACTATTAACAAAAATGTATTTATAGACGAGGCATGAGGACGCCACTTTTCGACGGTGAGAAAATGACTGAAACCAATATAGGAGGATTTCATTGCAGACACCTCTTTGAATTTTGTCAAGGATCTGTAGATATTTAGCAGAAGTGCGAGACCAGATATGACATCAATATTTAATGCACGGACATTATATTAGATGTATAAATGGGTGAGATGAAATCTGGCGTCAAAATTTGATTAGAGTGTCACTGTGGAATAACTTTCCTAGCAGTCCACCTAGCAATTGATTCGATGAAATCCTTTCACTTAGTTTCAGTGGAAACGTAAGACAGAGGTTAGCAGCAGCCATACTGACAGGAGAGAATAGGTTCTATAATACGATTAAAAGCGATCAGTTTTGTTTTGAAGTCGTTAAAAATTAACAAGCAATTCTTTGCCCCAGTAAACAACAGATTGCATTTCACTTTTTGATCAGCTGCCGATTTGAAACCGAACTAGGTTTAGATTACCATTAAGAGCAAATAGTTTTGTAACCGGCAGAAATGCAGAGACGCTAACTGACAACATCGGAAAGCTCGTTGATGAAATTTAGGAACAACGCAAATGCAGCGTTAGAGACTTGGGGGTCACATACATTATTATAAAATGATCTAAAAAAAGGTCATTCAAGATATTTCTTTTCGCAATTTGATAAGAAACATTGAATCAAATCAGAAATTCCACCTGAAAGTCTATAAAACTTTCAACTTCTTAAAAAGGACATCATAACCAAACACTGTCAAATGACTTGGAGATATCTAAAACAACACAAAATATAGAGCTTTGAAAATTTAGAACACGTAGTGCATAATGTTTATTTAACTTGAAGAAATTTTATCAGAGTATTTCTCACAATGACCAATGAGTCTATAGTGTGAAGGAAAAGTAATATGAAAAAAATGATAGCCGCTATTCGATAAATCTGAAAGTAAATCAGGATACAAATAAAATTGGTTTCAAAATAGCATTTAAAAATGTTTCATCGGTGTGAAACCTTTGATATATTATACTTCCAACCTGTTGAAATTTCAGAAGAAAATGTGAAAAGATAACAAATACAGAATTGTTTTAATACAACAACTGAAAAGAAACGGTCGAAAAGAAGAGTAACTTTTTCCCTACCGTGCCATTCGACTTTGTAATAAAGAATATGAAAATGGTGAGGAAAGAGATTTATTCTTGTGAATTCATCCGTAAGAATCAATGGTGACATTAAATCGTCCTTCAGTAAATTACAAAGTATTATTATTATATTGATTTTAATTATGACATTCAGAACACAGTAGAAATTAGTCTTAGTGATTGAACTCTATTTAAAAATTGATGTAAATTCATTGTTTGATTCTCAGCCATAATCTTTGCAATGCGCTTCCATTTTCCCATTCAAGACCAGAAGTAAATGCAATTTCTTCTGTATATCTCTGTATATCTCTGTATTCGTTTTCGATCTATTTAATTCGTATTTTATGTTAAAAGAAAGGCAACTGCCTTTACGTAATTTATAAAGAATCATGCCCGTCCATCATTATTAAGGTGAAATGAGGATCTTACTACATATCTAAACAATATATAATCAGTTATTTATTAAAGGTACTCATTAATTCACAAACAGATTTATATTTAGAGTGAGCCTGTACTTAAAGATTAACATCAACACAGTTAAAAATTTTAACGACAACTTATCCAACGCATATATATATATATATATATATATATATATAAAAGTGAACATAGAAGTCAACACTTAGAGAGGTTGTTTCATGCCAGACGCAATATATATATATATATATATATATATATATATATGCACGCACACACACACAGACACGCGAACACACACACAGACACGCATTGCTAAACATACATGGGGAAAAATGCTGAAGAGTGATTCACTATTTATGTCAAAGTAAATTTAGGCAAGAGCCATTACTATAATATGTCTTTAGTTTCAAAAAATTAATTTGAACGGCTGTGAAATGTTTATAAATACATTATGAAAACTAAAGAAAATTTGTGAAAAATAAATGAACGATCTCAATCAGAATTTGTCTATATTTCTGAGATATGCTATTGTAAACATTTACGCTATCTTCATCAGATAAGTTTCATTTTAAATAATTACAATTATTTGTATTAATTCACTGTTGTATATAATTAGTGTTTAATTTCATTTTGTATTATTTGCTTTCTCAAAATTTACCGCGCTGTCCACTTCTGAGATATTGAATCCAGATCCGATCGACATAACATTCTTTTGTCATGCATTTCAAATCTGGTGCAATGTGTTTCCGCTTCTATACAAGCCACCTACTGATGAAGGGCGAATCGTACATCCCGTAAAGCAAGATTCCAAATTGTTGAAAAGTAAGCTGATGAAATCGAAGTAGATGCGGCCGAAAAAAAAAAAAAAACAATAAAAACGAGACCGAACAAACTTTGCTCAAAAATCTTCATGAAAATAGTTTTCAAACAAGGACTATTATATGCATTCAAGTGCATCCCGTCTGTTCTGAAGAGCTAGGAAAAAAGTGAAATAAACTAAAAACAAATTAATTGGTTAAAATTCGGCAGATAAAATATTCATCGTAGATTGTCGTTAGAAATATGACTTTACAAGACAGTAAATCATTGGTTCTCAACCGATTTTGGGACATCCACCACTTTGATATTTCTAATATTCTGGTGTGTCACCTGCAATATTTATTTCAAAGTTTTCCTGTAATTCACGTGATGGGAGCTTAAAAGGCCATTATCTTGGTCTCTAAACAGGCCACCAAAGCCATGTCCATGAAAGAAAAATTAAAACAAACAAAAAGATAGTTAAATATATATATATAGTTTCAAAATATATAATAAAGAATTGAAAGGCAGAAATATAAAATATTTAAATGAAATCATATTCTGTAATATGCTTTGATCATTTTAATTATGAAATAATAATGTAAAATGAAATTTGATCTTACATTGGTAAAGAAAGCCAAAGGGTGTACATCCTACGCATGCCCCACCAAAATATTACCATGCCCCGTCGGTGGGTTATGCACCCCACGTTGGAAATTATTGCTGTAAGGGAACGAAATGCCAATGAGAGAATAACAATGCTATAATTGAGGGATTAGAAGTTATTTCACATTTGCACGTGAGAAGAAGCACGTAATATTATACGCCGTCGAAGTGTGAAATACTGTCAGTTCTTTAGGCGCATGCAGTGAGAGCATAGGATATAGAGTTAGACTGACATAAGCGCCAGGCGTTGAAATGTAAGCTTGTATGCCAGTTTCATAGGGCAGTAATCCCGAAACTACGTACCGCAGCACATAATTGCGCTATGACACACAACTGATCCACAAGATTTACGTTTCTATAAAGGATGCAAAATGAAAAAAGATTATCAATTGTTATTTGTTTGAAATTGTGCGTAAAAAGAGTGAGAAAGTTCTACAGTGGGTAGCGATTAAGATTATGCACGATGCATTTAGATTAAAGTTCAAGTATAAATTCATTTTAGTTTTCTAATAGAGAAGCTTATCTAGGTTCAGAACTATTTCGATCCAGTTTTCAACTTCATATCTTTTTTCTGGCACCTTCTAAAATCTTTTCGATGTATTTCACATTCACTCGCCTTTACGTCTTAGTAGGATTATCGCTTTACTCAGGGTGAATTAAAAGTAACATCGTCTTATTTGTGGTTTATTGAAGCAGTATGTATCATTTGATTAATTTTTAAGTAATTAATAAGTTGTTTTTTTTTTGTTTGTTTTTGTAATATGCTATGATTTCTTATTCATATGAGAAATAGTGTCGAGCTAAAAAATCAATTTGATACATAGTTCAAAATCAATGTGTTTTATGTTCAGCTACGAAAACAATGCTAGCAGAAATAAATTTTCGTAAATATAGTTAATGATCCTTGCTTTACTGTAGATACTTCAATGGTTGAAACGGTAAAAGCACTTCTAGCAACAAAGAGTTTTCTTTAAGGTAACGTACCCTCCCTGTGGCTTTTCTATAAAAAAATTTCATGGTAATTATTCTAACAAGCTTTCCTCTTTGGTAGATATACTTTACAAATTTAAGCAGAGTACTAGATTTATGGTAAGGTCTCATCATTTTACAGATGAAATGACCTGACGTAACCTAAATTCTATGCAAACATTATATTCTATCGTACCTCTCGCTTGTGGAATTATCTTCTAGTTTCTTGCTTCCCAGTTAAATTTTATCATTAAAAATTAAAATTCATTTTTAATCGTAATTTTCTATCTTCTTAATTCTTGTTTTTATTTTTATTTTATTTCCTTTCTCTTTAATAGTTTTTCGCATATTCTTTAACACTCAGTAACCTCTTGCGTCCTAGTGGCTTTATTGTTTTGCTTGGGGTGAAATGATTATAATAATGTTTAAAATAGTTTAAAAAAAGAAGGAATGAAGGTTCAACCTTTGCCGACGGGTATATTTCCTTTGATAAGAATTTCGATGCTTCTATGCTTGTAGAAATCACTTTCACTGTTTCAACAAAAAATTGATTCGATTTTTCGCTTTCGGTGCAACAAATTTTTTAGCAAGTGAAAATCGCTCTTATGAATGCCTTCTTATACAGATGTAAAAACAAAAGAACCATTTTCTAAAATACCACGGGATGTACATCTTGATATACTTTATTCTGATTTTCAGTCATCTCGTTTTCTTGTTATTCGATTAAAGCTTTATCAAAATATTTTTTCACGTTATTTCCTTTTGATTTTAGTTGTATTTAAATCTGTTCAGCGCATCAGTAATGTTTTGTTGTCATTTTGCAATAAATCGCTTACACCCATAAAGCCGAGAATATTTCATAAAAAGATATAAGTATTTTATCCAATCTGGTTCTGAAACAATGTCTCACGCGAGAGAAATGAAATCTGTACACACTTATTTAATATCGTCTGTTTGGTGACAAAATTAGTTTTATACTAAATTGTGCGTAGTAAGTAGCCGGGATATTTAATGCTATCTTTCAAGCTACTTATACAGCTTCTCTCCATGCGTGAGATTGGCGCTGCTCAGTCTTTCTATACAATTATTCATTCAGTTAAGTGCCATACGTGACATACGGTTGAGCAATCATTACTCTTTCAATCCATTTGTTTTTTAAGTTTTTATTAAATCGATGATATTTACGGATTTTAACTTCGGCTGGAATAATCTTAAGTAAAGGTAATATGTGTAATGTGCATTGTAGTTTAATGCATATAGGCTCGGTATGGAAAATTGGAGAACCGTGTTCGAATTCCAGTCAAGTTCATTAGATTCACTTAGGCGTAAATACTCTTGGGGAAAGGAATGAATTCATCATCGTCAGGCTTTGGTTTGAATAGCAGGACAGAATACCAGAAACAAATAACAACCTACTGAAAATCTGCGTAGAAAGACGACCGACATTCTCTCCACTCATTGTTGAACATAAACTCAACAACTTGAACTTTGACATCGTGTCTTTGGAGAAAACATTAAAAGATGCGCGCTTACATGGAATGATCGGGAGTTCTTTTAACATGTCGTCGCGACAACATCTCTGAAAGAAGGTGACCTATGACAAAATTCTCTCCATTTTTGTAGGTATATTGATACATAGACTATAATTTGTAGGACACTTATGGCGTAATAAAAAATAACTTGCCGATTGTTTACTACTAAGCAACCAACTAATGACAAATGTAGTAGAAATCGATCGGAGAATATCTTTATAAAATAATCATTAGAGACTACAGGTTGCAATACTGAAAAATCGCAGATAATTATAATCAAGAGATTCTGTGTTTATGGTAATTTTCTTAGCGTATCATTGATATGGCATGAGGCCGAAAGTAAAGTCCACCCAGTGAGAAACGAACTCACTATTCATTCGTAAGTGATATAGCGAGACAAGCTGGCTAACAATTACCTCGGATGAAATGCTAAAGATCCTTGGTCTAAGAATGGGTAACAAGCTCTATCCAGTCGTAGTAAAAGTATTTATCAGTGATATTATAAATTCAATAGTATATTTACTATTTTGCTAACGATATTTTATGATTTGAAATCTTCAGAAAGAATTTTAAAATCATCAATACTCGATTCGAACGACGACAGACTTGGAATTTGCTCATATTACGAATGTATCGCAAACATTGAAGATGTTTATTATATATTTTAACATCCAACCAACGTGTTAATTTTTTTTTGCGATATTCACAATGCATACACCGTTGTACCTTCCGGCTTTCTTCAGATGACTGACGACGTTAGTGGTAACCTTTCAGAAATTTGAAATGAATCTTTAAGACTTTTGTGCTTAGGTGATAATTCATGCTTTCTTCAACTGATTATTTGTTTCGTCCAGTGCTTTAGAGAATATATTTTTTCTGCACTATCTGAAGCAAGGATTGAACGCAAAAATATGCACCATCGAGAAAACATTGTTTGTATAAAAGTTACTTATTAAACAAGCATTCAGTATTCACTGTGTACCGAGAATGATGGTCTAGTTCCATAAAATGTAAATAAAATTTTATGAATATAATTATTGGTTTGGAATTACTTGTTCTTAATAAGAAACCCCATTAAAAAAAGGCTAAAGATTTGGTCAATGCGCTTGGGACAACAGAGACTACGTACTATTTTATACTCACTACGATTATATATATATATATATATATATATATATATATATATATATATATATATATATATATATATATATATATATATATAGTAGTAAAATATTTAGTAAAAGATTTCGTGTGATGCATTTTTTGTTTTTAGACTACATCAGACTAAACTGATGTTTACGTTCATATAACTAGACAAGCAAACCAATTTATTTATTTATTTTACATCTGTTTGATTAAAATTTAAGGATAAACATTTCAGCGTCCCTTCCTCATATATGGTTATATCCACGTAAACAACACTTTATACCGATTAAATACTGAATATGAATTCTGGTAGACAGATATATATATATATATATATATATATATATATATATATATATATATATATATATGTGTGTGTGTGTGTGTGTGTGTGTGTGTGTGTGTGTGTGTGTGTGTGTGTGTGTGTGTGTGCATGATTGTAAATATTTTAAAGCACTTTATCAAGAATGTCACTGAAATTTGCAGTCAGCAATCTTTTTGGCACAATGACAAAATGCCCAGATGTTTGCTGACACACGTGCAACTGATATATATATATATATATATATATATATATATATATATATATATATATATATATATATACATATATGTGTGTGTTTATATGTGTGTGTGCGTGTGTGTGTGTATGTGTGCGTGCGTGTGTGAATGTGTGTGTGTGTGTGTGTGTGTGTGTGCGCTGGTGAATTACTTATAAGAGGGAAAGAACGAGAAACACGTCACATCCACAAGAGGACAAACATGACATTTCTTCCTGCACACGCCACATTAAGTCACACTCTACTTAACACTTAAGGCACTTAATACAAAAAAATCAACAAAAAATGTTATATATTGACGGCAGAAATGAATAAATGGTGAAAATGTACGGAAGGGAGGGATACTGACAGCGAGAAAGCGTTTGTTTGTGTGTGTGTGTGTGTGTGTGTGTGTGTGTGAGAGAGAGAGAGAGAGAGAGAGAGAGAGAGAGAGCATTTTCTGCTTAGGATTACCCCCGAAAATCACATCACTGCAGGCATAAACACACGTTCATATGTAACTGTTTTTTTGCTACCCCATAAATATTGAATCCTATTGAATTTAACTCCTCCAGGTGAAAGACGCACACGCGCGTGCGCCTACACACACACAAACAGATCCAAACAAACACACACCCACACACAGAAAGTGATTATTTTTCTTAAATGATATAAGATCATATTTGGTTTGGTTTGTTTAACTCATTATGGGTCCCTCAATGCCAAAATTTTATTTTCTTGTAAACTTTTGTAATTTTTTTTTCCCAAAAGATGAATTTCCGGTATTTTTTTTACTATGAAAATGTATTGCTGGTATATTTTCTAAAGCATATTTTCATCTTTTTACGTCAGTTTGGGGATTAACTATATGCCCATAGATGGAACACAAACAGGTGCTACCACCCCGGGTCAGTGTGGGCTTAGTAACAACAGCAAATATGAGGTGGTTAAAGGCTCCTCGAAATCCACCGATCAGGGGCCTTGCTGTCTGATGTACTTTATTATCATACCCAGAACGAGCGATCATATTAATTTTCTTCATTAACTTTGAAATATTATGAATGAGTGAAGTGCTTCCCGCTGTATCCTCCAGATTTTTTAATTAGGATTTATTATTCTGCTATACCCGCTGCCAATCAAGGCTAGAGAGCCCAGTAAACCCTTCCGTTTAACACGTAGCTCAGGCAAAGAATAAACGGATTCAAGCCTTTCCCCAATTATTCGATGTGAACGTAACAATCTAGGAGGAAACTTGTACTCAGCTAGCTCATTACACTTTCAAAGCCAATAAGCGTTACTCGCATATACTTGTGTCATATTAACCAAAGATTACTATATATCTCTAGGGCGTCTTTGATGGAGTTAGGTTAGGGAAGATGTATTGAAAAGCTTGTTGTCTAGCTTGATTCTTACTTGTAGTCAGTGTCGTCTACTCAGATTAGATATCGGAGAACGATTAATATAATGCATATTTTACAAGTCAGTTTAATCAAAAAATGATCTTAATAAGCTACTAGAAAACTAGGTATTGTATTCCAAAACAGATTGATAAAGTTATTTGATCAGCTTCTACTACAGAGTACAAATAATTGTGGATCCGGATGCAGTTCTTTCAAGTTGTGGATCCGGATGCAGTTCTTTCAAGCGATTTTATAGCGTATTTTTTCATTATTTCTTATTGAATACTTTATTATTTGCTGTTGATTTTATTATATTTAATTGCATTTATGTGTGCATTCGTAGTTTGTCAATGTGTTTAGCATTTACATAATTTGTTTAATTTGATTTAATTTGATTTAATTTGTTTATTTTTATTTTATTTAATTTGTTTTATTTTATAAATGAATACATTCGTAGCCATATTTTACTAGTCAATAGCTTCTACAATAATTTGAAACATAATCGTTGATGCCCATCCTATAACCTTTAGGATAATACATTCTATACATAATGCATCATTCACAGCATATATAAATAGTCGAGCTAAAACTCAACACACAATGCCTGAAGATTGCGTATATATATATATATATATATATATATATATATATATATATATATATATATATATATATGTTAAAATCAGGAGGTCAGTTGAATTCACTACCTTGGTTTCAAACTTACAGTATCCTCAAGCGATTTTTATCAAATGACCTCTTAACGTTTTTAACAAATGAGCTCTTAAAGAGTTAAGAGATCATTTGCTAAAAATCACTTGAGGTACCATAAATTGAAACCAAGGTAACGTATTCATCTGACCTCCTGATTTTTAAAGTATATATAAGAATATTGGATTTATTTTTAATGTGATATTTTTATTACTCCATCTGTGTGTGTGTGTGTGTGTGTGTGTGTGTGTGTGTGTGTGTATTAAGACCTCGTATTGGACAAAAGTAAATGTGTATATGACATGTGTCTTAACCCCCTATTGTACTCTTCTGAAACATGAAATTCATAACGGTGGCATATAAAATGGCTTGAGCGATTCCACAAATATTTCTTAAACGCATACTTTACATCAAATAGCAGTCTTTCATTTGGACACTGTTATCCTCCAAAGATCTACAGTATTGAAATGCTAATGATCCTGGGCAGATGTGATGAGAATGACACGTTCTAAGAATGGGAGATCACAGGATTTATAAAGAACTTCTACGACGTGGAACCAGAGAGAGGAAAGTGTCTACAACACAAAATTAGAATGTTACGGGATCTTACCCATAATAATAATAATGGACTATTCCATACTTAATAAATACTGCGCCTCAGGAGTAGGCAAGAAGTCAGTCAATAGTTCGGATTGAGTAGTTCAAGTCGACTCAAGAGTCAAGTCAGAGGCAGTCCGAAACTGAGTCGCGTTCAGACGATTACTGCAAGACATTGGAATAGTGATACTGGTCGAGACTACATTGTTCTCTCTACTAAACCTGATTGTTCATACTAACACTTCTACGTCTCTGTATATATTCCTGTTTGTAATATATCTGTGTTATTCCATACCTGTGTTCGAGTTCTTCTTTATTAGTTCTACCTTGGACTATTACCGTGGTACAAGGAACCGGACCATAACAAGTGGCGACGAGGATTCGAATTCATTCGGTGGAAGAAAAAAAATTGTTCGCCACAGCATAACAAGTGGCAACGAAGATTCAAATTCACGGTGGAAGAAAAAAAAATTCGTTCGTCACAGTATAAGTGGCAACAAAGAAACCAACTCTCTACGTGGTGGACATAGATTTTTTGCTATCCATCGCGCATAACAAGTGGCGTGCACAGGCTACAGAATATCAGATTATTAAAACAAAAAAAAAAAAAGCAGAAAACATTACGGAATTATTAGAATCCAATTTGAAGAGCAACAAAGGTACGAACAGAAACATCTGGAATTGCAAGAATTATTGTTATGTGCAATGAGAAATAAGGAGCAAAAATCCGAGAACGAAACAGTTCTCTCACAAGACGCTATTTGGAGTACGCACCCGACGAAGATAAAACTTTTGCAAATTACTTCCGAAGGTACGAAGATATATATGATTTTGGCTGCAAGATTGGTCAGACGCACGTAAAGTACGCCTATTACTTACAAAATTAGGCACAGGCGAATATACCAAATTTGTTGATTTTATCCTTCCCAAAAAAACAAGCGAGTTAACGTTCAAAGAATCCATACAACTGCTAACGGAACTTTTCAGCCATAATACTTCACTATTCCATAAAAGATGGAAATGCTTGAACCTTAAAAAAGGACAGCGAAGATTACATAACTTTCACATCCATTGTTAACAAATATTGCGACGACTTCAGATTATCGGAACTCAGCGCGGACAAATTCAAATGCTTAATTTACGTCCAAGGCCTGATTTCAACCAAAGACGCGGAAATGAGACGCAGAATACTTACTAAATTGGAGAGTGAACAAGATCTGACACTTCAAAAACTAACCGAAGACTACCAGAGATGCATCAGTGTGAAGAAAGACGCAAAAGACATAGAACAAGCGGGCATAACACACGTACGCAAAGTACGAAGGCAAACAAATGTTCCCTCCTCACAAACAAACCGAACCGATTTTCTTGCTTCAAGAACAGGTAAAACAAAATTTTCTAATTATAATCAACATAAAAAAACTACCACCCAGTCCATGCTATCGTTGTGGGTCTTGGCATTGGTTTAAAGACTGTACATATCGTTTTAAAACGAGTCTATAATGTAAAAAATGGCCACAAAAGTTCTCATTGTTGGTATAGAAAAGAAAGCAAAAGCAGAATAAGAATTACGAGGACCGACCAAACAGATGAGACTAAAATATAAGAAAATATGTACAAGTTGAAATGCAAAACAGAAAAGTTAGGTCACAGCTGGATTCTGGATCAGACTTAACTATCATAAACCTACAAACATGGAGAAAACTGAACAAACCTGTCATGTTAAAAACGGATAAAACTGATAGATCAGTTTCGGGGAGAAAGATAAAATTCGAGGGTGAAGTACAAACGCAACATTTAATGGAATAACGAAAAAACTAAAAATGTACGTCTTAAGAAATACCGAAAACCTATTCGGAACAGACTGGATGCAAAAATTCGAATTGTGGGATTTACCTATTAGTACGTACTGCCAAAATGTAAAAGTTTATCAACCGAGGCAGACAAATTAAAAGGAAAACTAAAAACAAGTTTCCCCGAAGTATTTCAGCAGGTCTCGGAAGATGTAAGAAAATGTCAGCTAATATCGAAATAAAGGAAAACGTTCAACCTGTTTTCAGGAAAAAAAGGAGCCTAGCGTTTGCGTCAATAGAAAAAATTGACCAAGAATTAACTAGACTCGAAAATACGGGCATATTGAAAAAAGTAGAATACAGCAAATGGGCCGCACCGACGGTCTACGTCAAAAAGAAATCAGGAGAAATTCGAGTTTGTGCTGATTTTTCTACAGGTTTGAACGCAGCAATAAAGGACTACCACTATCCTCTACCCAGTCCAGAAGTATTCACTAAATTAAATGGCGGAAAATCTTTTTCAAAAATTGATTTAAGTGATGCGTACCTGTAAATTCCAGTCGATGAAGAAAGTTCAAACTTCTATGCATAAATACACACAAGGGATTGTACAGATACCAAAGACTACCATTTGGAATTAAGGTCGCGCCGGCTATATTCCAACAGACAATGGATACGATGCTTTCCGGACTAGATTACACAATTGCATACCTGGATGACGTATTGATTAATAGCGAAAGAGTTGAACAACACTGGCAACATGTACAAGAAGTTTTTAAGAGCATTCAAAGCTATGGATTCAAAGTAAAAGAAAAGTAGTGTGATTTTTTCATGAAGGAAATTAAATACCTTGGCCATATCATAGATCAAGAACGTAGACGACCAGACCCTGAAAGGTCTACAGCAATAAAAAAATGCCAGTTCTTAAGAATATAACAGAACTACAAAGTTTTCTTGGATTAGTGAATTACTACCAGGAATTCATACCTCAAATGCATAAACTTCGCGCACCACTGAACGAACTGCTAAAGAAAGAAAAAGTTTGGCAGTGGACAAATCAATGCCAGGAAACATTTGGAAAAATAATCAAGACATTAACATCGGATTTATTTTTGGCACACTATGATCCTAAACTAGAAATTATGGTAGCAAGTGACGCGAGCGCCTACGGAGTCGGAGCGTGTATATTACATAAAATGCCAGATGTGACAATAAAACCAATCTACATGCTTCTCGAACCCTACTACCAGCGGAGAAAAATTATTCACAAATAGAGAAGGAAGCTCTAGCAATCATCTTCACAGTAACAAGATTCCATAGGTACGTCTATGGTAGACATTTTATTCTGCAGACGGATCACAAACCGTTAATAAAAAATTTTGGATAAAAAAAGGTCTACTGGTTTGCACTGCAAATAGGCTACTTAGATGAGGAACGATTCTTCTGAACTATAATTTCAGATTGGAATATTTACCAACGAAAAGAATCGGGTACGCGGATGGCCTGTCGAGACTTATACTAACAAAGACAGAGCCATTGGAAGATACGGTAATGGCAGCCCTTAGAAATGAAGAAGACATAAGGACAGTATTATGTTGTACAGTCAGAAACCTCCCAGTCACATTGCAAGACATAAAAAAATGAAGCCAAAAATGACGAATTTATTAATGAAACAAAAGCAAAAATAGCAGAAAAAAAGCAAATTTCGGATAGCTTTTCTCTATGCGATAATGTGCTACTTTACAACGAAAGGGTTGTAATTCTCAAAACATTACAAAAGCGGATCCTAAAGGATTTCCACAGGGGACACCCGGGTAAAAATAGAATGAAGTCGCTAATGGGAAGCTATGTATATTGGAAGAATATGAACCAGGATATTACTCAGATGGTGAAAATGTGCAAGGGTTGTAATTTAGCAGCCAAAGCATCGCCAATCATACATAAGCCTTGTCCAGAGACTGATCGTCCATGGTCAAGAATACATGCAGATTATGCAGGACCAATTGACGGGTTCTACTATTTAATCATAGTTTATAGCTACAGTAAATGGCCGGAGGTGTTTCGTTGCAAAACTCATACTACAGAAACGAACATAAATTTCCTCCACGAGCTATTCGCTAGGTTTGGTGTAGTTGACTGCTTAGTAACAGATAATGGAACGCAATTCACGTCAGTAGACTTCCAAGAGTCTTGCGAAATTTATCAAGTAAAACATATAAAATCCCCGCCTTACCACCCAAGATCAAATGGACAAGCAGAGATATACGTGGATACGCTCAAAAGAGCATTACGAAAAGCGTACGTTGTGCCTACAGAGAAAGCATTACAGCAATTCCTACAGGTATATAGAATAACGCCAAATAATGCCACACCATCAACATGATCACCAGCAGAAATCATGTTTGCTAGGAAAATCAGATCAGCGTTCGATAAATTACTACCAATTAAAACAAAACAAAACAAGTAACACAGTCCTATGCACCAAAAAGAAAATTCCTCCCAGGAGAAAAAAGGTTTTTTTTAGGCATATAAAAATAATACCTCTTACTGGGAGCAAGACATAACTGAGAAAAGAATTGGTAATATGATGTACATAGTCCAAGGAAAAAAATTCTCACACAAAAGACACATAAACCAAATAAGGAAGAAACCGTTACAGGATGCTAACGGTCCACCTCAAGAAGAGGTATTGGACACGATTTTCGACACATTCGATATAAAAAGACCGCAAACAATGCCAGAACCAAAAAAATCAAGAAAAAGAAAATTCACTGACGCTTTGGAAATAGATCCAAAGAAAAAAATATATTAAATAAAAAACCCTGCTCCGCAAAAGTTCGGAAGTGGGGTGTTAAGGGATCTCACCCTTAATAATAATAATAATGGATTATGCCATACTTAATAAATACTGCGCCTCAGGAGTAGGCAAGAAGTCAGTCAGTAGTTCGGAGTGAGTAGTTCAAGTCGAGTCAAGAGTCGAGTCAGAGGCAGTCTGAAACAGAGTCGCGTTCAGACAATTACTGCAAGACATTGGAATAGTGATACTGGTCGAGACTACATTGTTCTCTCTACTAAACCTGATTGTTCATACTAACACTTCTACTTCTCTGTATATATTCCTGTTTGTAATATATCTGTGTTATTCCATACCTGTGTTCGAGTTCTTCTTTATTGGTTCTACCTTGGACTATCACCGTGATACAAGGAACCGGATCATAACATTGAAAATGTTTTAAAATATAATTTGAAGGATAATCTGAATGCATTGCAGACGTATGTGCAGCATTGGGAAGAAGTGAATTGATATCGTACAGAATGGATCACCTTATATGGGAGGGATGATATGACTTTCAGGATGAATGTCTCAGTCCTTCTCAGATCAAGCGTGATTTATAGAGAAACTCATTCTGATTTTCCAAGTAATATGCAGTCTTGGAAATGTGTTCTGTTTGAGCGCATGCCGTTGCCGAGGGTAGGTCTTATATTGCATACTAACAAGAAATATCATGCCAACAATACTAACCCTCTTCATCGTCCTGCCAGCAATAATATGTTGTTTGTGACAAAAAAACTTGTTGCTGATCATCATCTGGACTGAAAAGGCACATGGTGTTACACAAAAGAGTTGTAGGACATTCAATCAACCGAATCAAAGGTACAGAGTTTTTATATTATATATGCCTTATACATATGATATCGAATGCGTATATTGAAAGTCATTTCAGGGACACGCAAACGAGACGGAAACCATTACAAATGATGCGAAGAGTCAGAAGGCAACTCTCATCTGAATAAGACGTGACAATCACTATGTTTTAAAACATCGCAATACCCTGTGTAAATGATTAAAAGAAGTATGTATGTGTTTATGAGGGACGGGGTGGGTCACACAGAAGTGTAGTATGTTGGTTCCGTGCATTTTACGATGACAACAGTATAGGAGAGTTAATCAAATTAATTCCTCAATTGTAATTTGATTCGATTGTCCATTTCCTGACGAAACAGTAATGTCATTAGAAATTGAACCTTGACTTCTGATTGGTCCACAAGCCGTGACGTTGTACCATAGCTGATGAGAAATCTTGTCTCTGATTAGTTCGCCAGACTATGACGTTTGTATCCTTGTTGTGTACCAACAAGGATACAAACGTTTCTGATTAGTCCGGTAGACCATGATATCATATCTTTATTGGGGGGCGTTTCCTATTAGTTCACCAGACTATGCTGTCATATCCTTGTTGCAATCGGTTCAGATTAGTTCGTCAGACCATGATGACATATCCTTGTTGCAACATTTACTGACTGCTGCGAGGAAATGTTTTTCATGACCTATCGATTCCGAATTTTACCTAGTTTTACAAATGGTTATTTGTTATTTTATCCTCACTAAAGAAACTATTTGCCACACTTGTCTGAACTGTTTCTTACTGAAACTGCTTTTGAATTCTCAAAGAAAACAAGTTCTGAATCCTTGTTTTGCAATACTATAAACAATTTTCTTGGAAATGTAGTACAACATTATAGAAAGACTTTCAAAATTCCAATGACTAAATAATCGTTCTCTGAATTTCTATGTATAAACATTTGTTCCCAAAATGATGGTAACTTTTGCATCTGAATAATAGTAAAGACCCTTTTACTTCAAACATTCAGGCCCAATATTTCTCTATACTTTCTTCAAATCACCTGCTCACAGTAATCAACATCAATATAAAGAATTTTATGTCAACCTAAAAAAAAGTTTTTAAAAAATCTATAACGGGAAGTAATCAAGAAATATATGAGATTTAAAATCCATCAGGAGGAGGCGAAAGGGGAATACGTAAAAATGCAATAAATCATTTTAAAAATAAAAAAAAATATTTTTAAAACATCGAAATTATAATTCAAAAATAGGTATGAAGTAGAAAAAATGGAACAGAAATAAACAAAATAAATAAATGTAGTATCAAAAATAATTTTAAAATCTTTTTTTTTTAATGTGGCATCGATATCATTCAATGAATTGAACATTAATCGATATATACTCGAAGCAAAATATAAAAATAGAAATAAACATGAACTATAAAGAAAGCAAGAAATGAGAATACCCTTTCAAGTCGAATCGGCTACCATTTGGATTTCATGGCTGGTTTTCTATAATTTTTTTTTACATTCAACTTTTTTATCTTTCTTTCTATCTTTAATTATTTTTTTAACAAATTCTGTCTTTTCATTTCACTGGAGCAGCGTGTTTAAAAGGGCAGTTCTATGTTTTTGCACACGGCCCGCGCACCCAACACCGAATGCCATGTAACCTTACTCTCACCTCAAGAGGCATTAGTCGTTTTTTTATCGAGAGGAATTCAGCGAGGTTTTTCCAGAAATGGTTGAGCAGGCATGCCAACCGCAGTTCATACCACGTGACCAATCCATTTTAAACGGTTGAATACATTCAATGATTGATGTCGAGTTTTCTTTTGCACGCAGGACCACCGCATCACTGATACTGCAATCTATTAAGAGTTGAATGAAAAAAAAACCGTGTCTTCTTGTACGCAAATTACTCGGGACATTGTCTATCTATCTAGATTCATCTACACATTCGTGCACACGTATACAAGACTAATGTAAACTGAAGGAATTAACACCTTTGTTCACATAATAGAATTTTTAACAGTAAATCAATTTAAAATTCTATGCATGATTGCATGTACCTATTGTATTTACCAGCACTAAAATATCTATCCGCATACCCGTTGTTTTTCTATCACTACTGAATGTAAAATTATAATAGAATTGACGTTATTTACTCACAACGGTTTTCATTATTTGTGATAATTCTCATAATAGGCTCCTTCTTCAAACAGGTTACATTTCTCGAAAGCTATGTGACCCTTTATCATGTGAAACGGACCCATAACAATTTCTAAAGATATGACGGATTTATTTTTAGCCCGACCTTTATATGATTTCAAAAGTTGTATATTATACTACCTGCCTGCTCCCTAGAGTAAGTTTAGTAAAGAAAATGTATCCTACAACAGGATTCGAACATACATCCCGATTTGCAGGAGGAACCACCGTCTGGTCCGGCGTACTTTGACGGCTCGGGTGTAAAGAGCTTCACAAACATTTCTTTTCCTAAGTACGCAACCCGGTAGAAGAAATAAATACGGTTTAATATAAACGGAGCGTCTACGCAAATACAGGTATCCACTTAAAAATGACGTTTGAAGTAATAAAATATATTGGATTAAGAAATAAATTCATTAATTCTTTAGAGATTGTTTCATATATATATATATATATATATATATATATATATATATATATATATATATATGATATACCAAAATATTCTTTCAAATACACACACGCACACATATATATATATATATATATATATATATATATAAAGAAATATTTGGTATTTCATATATATATATATATAAAATACCAAACTTTTCTTTCAAAAATATATATATATATATATATATATATATATATATATATATAAAAATTGAGAAAAATTTAATATTTTTCTTAATCAATTTTCTACGGATACCAAGAAATTAATTCCTAGATTCGAAAGAATTAAAACAACAAAAAAAAATAAACAGACATAGTTTATATATAGAGTCTTTAAATGATCATGGCAATATTTTACTTCATTAAAACCGACACTACGGTTTTAACTCATCAGACCAAATATTTTCACCAAAATAAATGGATACAAATGTAACCAGGCATAAAAAAATTATCTACATAATTGATGCTAATTCAAAATTATTCTTAATTTAAAAATATGTCTGTACCTTCATTTTCTTTCGCTCTCTTTGTCTCTTTTCCCTTTTGATGAAACAGACTCTACTTCACTGTGCACATCCGGTATTTTAAATAGGTCAACATGTCTTGTCCCTACGACTTCACACATATCTCCTTGAAGGGTCTTTTATTTTTTCACCCTCTCTTCACTTTCCTTTCCCAGCCTTGAATGAATATTCCTCATCTTCACCCACATCTTATCTCTCTCGCCATTTTGAATGCATACTCACCTTTTTTTTTCTCTTCCCCCAATTTTCAATGAACATAATTTATGTAGATAAATGTTGTTATGCATGTTTAAATTCGTATCTATTTATTTTTGTGAGAAAGATTGGTCTGCTGAGTTTAAACAGTAAAAATCGGGTTTAATGAAATAAAATATTACCATGATCTTTTAAAGTCTTCGTTTTCATAATAATTATTATTTGTTCTGTTATTACATCGAGCTCCCTCTGGATCTATATCCTCTTTGGAATTATCCATGCGGATTAACAAATATATCATATATATATATATATATATATATATATATATATATATATATATATATATGTGTGTGTGTGTGTGTGTGTGTGTGAACGTGCTGAATTTGAATTTAAGATATAACAGAGAGAGAAAGAGATAGAAACAGACACAGGGAGAGAAATGGAGAGGGGGAGAGAAACAGAGAGGGGGGAGAGAATGTATATATGAAGAAATAGAGGGTAATTAAACTTGCAAATGTTTTTGCTCGATTATACAATTAAAACTGACATTTGTTCTCACTAATCTGTATAATAAATGACTCGCTGCCTACTTCTTTCTTGTCTGCTGAAGTCATTGTCTATTGTTCCAGTAAGAACTCTGGCGAACCGTCCGACCCTAGCAACTACCTGCCTATTAGCCTTCTACCTCTCTATGGGCCTTAATAAAAGCTGCATGGGTTCATCATCTCTCATCGCAAGGCCTTTCCTCAGGTAAGCAATACAACTTTCGTTTCTACATGCCAACTGCTTAGTCCCTGCTGATAATTGCAGAAAGGGTCTATCATACTCTAGACAAAAACGGTTAAACCCAGGCTGTAGCATTGTACATCTTGAAAGCCTTTGACAGGGTCTGGCGTACAGGTCTTCTCTAGAAGGTGTCTCTCGACACATTTTTGAACTGATTCAGTTTTTCCTATCAAATCGTGAAATGAATGTGTTGAAACTTGACTAATGCATGGAATAATAATGCAACACAAAATGTACTTAGAACAAAATGTATTGAAACAAGAAAGTGTACACAATATTTACATATAGTCTTTTGTATATTCCTGGTAAGACCGTTCCTGGAGAATGTGCTGACTGAGTCGCAGTCGGGCAGATTCTCTGGTTGAATCTCTTGATTCCTCACTCTCTTCCCGGTACCAACCATATTTCTATGGTCGGTACTCCACTATGCAAATTAGGTGGATCCTACCACAACAGAATGTTACTCTGAACAGACATCCGGATGATCCTTTCCTGGTAACGTGGGTGTCTCCTAGTGCTCCATCTTTGGTCCTTCACTACTTTTAATTTTCATTATGACCGTCCTGATGACATCAGCTGTCAACTGCGTATCTACGCTGAAGACGCAGCAATTTACACCTGCCTCAAGCAAAAAAAAATGGCTACCAATATCCAAAGTGACTACAAATGTGTCGTTAACTGGGGCAAAATATGGCTTTTCAGTTTTAACACTTCAAAAACTAAACCTTTATCCATTAATCATCTGTGAATCCTGTTTCTGCTTTCGGTGTAATCTTCCCAATTTAATGAAAAACTCAGACTTATTCACAAATGAATGAAAGTACTTTTGAATAGTACCTTTATTTTTTTTAGAAAATCTTGGTAAAAATTTTAGTTTTACATCTGTCAAGACCCGCTACCACTTTTTACTTTTTGAAATTCACATTTTGTAGCCCTTAATGTTTAAATTATAAGAAAAAGTCCTCGAATAATTTAAATCATTAAATCATTTTTGGCATATAGGACCCCAAGTTACAGAAAATCCGTTCTGAATCGTAACTTTTTTTAAATAAAAAACATAGATATTATTTAATTAAAATAGATTTTAATTGCTTTTATGAATAATATATAATATGAACACTATTCTCTTAATTTTACACAAGCATTTTTATTATTTTTTTTTTAATCTTAAATTATAATAATTTATGATGTTTTATATCTTTGAATATTTTGTAGGCGATAATGTTATTAAGAACTTTCAGGTAAAGACCATTTCAAAAATTGGTCGTCATGCGCAAATAAGTTAAATAGTATCAGCACCGTAGCTTAGGAGCGAATTAAATCAAAGACTTTATAACACGTACTAATTATAAAATGCAGAGAGTGTGCCTCCCCACTTTTCATCTAAAGTATATCTCCTAACTTAATTAACTGAGATGATGAAATGAAACTTGCTAGAAAGGAAAAGAATTTATGAATGAAAAGATCGTTACGGAAAAAGCGAAATTATATGAAGAAAAACAAGAATGATACGATGCAATACAAAAAACAGAAAGAGGAAGTAGTTGATGACGACCAGCGAGGAAAAGAGAAAGAATAAAACGAAAGAAAGTAGGAAAAAATTGTAGACGAGGAATTAAGGAAGAATATAGAAGAAAAAATATTCCAAGTCTTAGAAAAATTAGAAATTGACGAAAAATTGTAAAAGAGAAAGAAGATTACAAAAAAAAAAAAAAAATTCAGGTCTATGAATAATAATGATGCGATGTATAAAAGAATTTTAAGCACCAAGGAGAATACAAGAAAAGATGAGGAATAATGCCCACAAGCCCAGAAGAAATATGTTGCCAATAATATTGAAGCTGAAATAAACAAAAAAAAACCCCAAAAACAACAAAAAAAAAAAAAACAGAGTAAGACAAATATAGAACAAGATATGGTGCAAAAGAAATTATAATGGCTTTATGCACAGTGCAATATATATATATATATATATATATATATATATATATATATATATATATATATATATATATATATATATATATACGTTTTCGTGTTTGCTTGTCACGTGGCTAGGAAACATTTACGGATTGCCGGGCGTTGAAATGATGAAGTATTTGTAGAGAATGCAATTAGGACCACCTGAAGCGATCCATCTCTCTCCAGTTAAGAAAGAGAAAAAAAATTCAAGGTAAAATCCCTCTCCCATCAATATCGAACGAAATAGGGGAAAGGGAAATGCCATAAATAGCGACTTTTTTTTTACAAAATTTTATTACTTTCGAGATATATTTATTCTGTACTGCCTTTGTTTTTGGTTTTTTTTTTCTTTTCATTTATATGTGCGTATATTTTAGAAGTTTTGGCTTTGCATAGTATCATTAACGTCTTTAAGAAACGAACAAACAATCAAACATCAGTTCACACTTTGTTTCTTTCTATCAAAATATTGGCTCCGCTCCGAGAGAATTGGTAGCAATAATCATTTAAGGAAAAAAGCTATTTTATTCAGATATACATTTTCACTGTTTATTTCTATTTCACTTATGTATTGAAGAAGATATTCTCTTCAGATTGTTTTTCGTTTGCGTGTAATATTGTTTCTTCGACTCAAATCAGATTTCATTCATTTTCTTTTCCTTTTCTCAATTCCTTTCCCGTCTTGCTTAAGGCGATAAACTACATCCGCTTCCTGGATAAGACGATAGACTACATTCAACAGCAAGGCCTCTGATCAGGATGTTTTGAGGAGCATGGAACCACCAACTTATCTGCTGATGTTCCCAGGTCCAAACTGACTAGGGGTGGTAGCACCTGTTAGGGTCCCAACAATAGGTAAATATTTAACCTCCAATCTGGGGTTAAAACACTACGAAAGTTTAAATATAGATCTTAATACCAGCAATAAATATTTTGAGGAAAAATTATTACCAGCTATATATTATTACTAACAATACATTTAGAAGAAAAATGTTACCAGTAATACATTTTTGAAAATCGTTATTGCCAGCAATACATTTAGAAGAAATACATTTTTGTAAAAAATTATTACCAGCAATACATTATTACCAGCAATATATTTAGAAGAAAAAATATCACCGCCAATATATTTTCGTAAATAATTATTACCAGCAATACATTATTACCAGCTATACATTTTGAATAAAAATATTACCAGCAATACATTTTTGTAAAAAATTATTACCAGCAATACATTATTACCAGCAATATATTTAGAAGAAAAAATATCACCGCCAATATATTTTCGTAAATAATTATTACCAGAAATACATTTTGAAGAAAAAATATTACCAGCAATAAAAATCTTGTCGGCATTAAATAACACATTGAGGTTGATAGACCGTAAACAAACCAAACCAAACCAATCAATTCCTTTCTCTGGTGTTTTTTTTTTCTAATTTCTTTTATTCTTTTTCTTTCGATTTTGATATTTCCTTATTTCTTCTTTATTCTTTAGATATTTCCATTTCTTACATCACAAGGACGGGAAGAGGAAAATTCAAACTATATAACGCGTCTTCTCCACACAGGAAGGATATATCTGCATTAAAATTATTCAAAATCAGTATTCTAAATTCTAGGTATTTTTAATCAGCTCTAATCAAACAACTTATACTAGAGATAAATAACAACTACTTCTGCATCGAGGTTTTCCTCTTCTTTTACCTATTCGTCTTTCATTAGAAGAGTGTTATTGTTATGAAGATATTAGGATATTTGTAATAAAAATACCATTCACGAAAAAGCATTAAGGTATTCATTTTACCAGAAATGTTATATAAACAAATTTAAATACCATATATTTAAATATTATCAATGAAAACTATAATCACCTTCATGCTCAACAACAGCAGTCTAATGGGAAAGCAATGTTTTGATTCTACGTTTTGAAGAAATTTAGATGTTTCCCGAAATATCATATGAAAACAATTTTCTAATTTTTTCCTGAAGTTTTTAGCCACCGTGTAATATTTAGTGATTGTAACAAAGACAATTCCATAGATGTTAAATATGTTGAATATAGTAGAACCAACTGAATCACCATAAACACTACACATCCTAGGATGCGGATTGTTTAGGTTTCAAGAAAAAAATCATGAAAGCAGTGATAGCACATACGCTGAATCCATCATAGATATCGGGATGTGGAATTAGCAAATACCAAACACATCAAATACCTCGCCGTATGGATGAGGTTTACCAAATTTAGTTGAGAAGAAAGGGAAGTAAAACATGGAATAGGCTGCGTTAGAGGTCGTTTCACAAATCGTTATAAACCACAAAACATTAACCTAAAAATTCAAGTAATATTCGTAAATAGTATCATCAGAACGACATTTTCACGTGGATGTCTTGCATGGCGCCACGCCCGTTCAGAGACATCTAAATTATCAACTGTATACAACCGTATCTTTCTATATTTCTGAAATGAGTTATTATGTATATGGTGACAAAGATGAGGACAATAGTCCGAATAATGTAATTAATGTATACAACCGCTTTCTATGATCAATGGTTAAATCTGAGTTTGTTTAAGAGAATCCTGACGAATCAGAAACAAAAAACTGTACCAAACAACAACAAACGCATTACTTGAAGACTATCAGCAGCAGTAAAAACTAAAATGAATAGCACATGAAGCTCAAAGAAAATAATGATATACTCAAAATGTTTAAATGCAACACTATTTCAAAGAAAATGTGAGGAAGAAAACTCACATCAATTACTAGAAACAGAGATAACAATTACTGAACATGTGACGTCCCCCAGCCTTGCTCGCTCCTCGCTGCTTCGTTCGGGTGTCGCCGCTCCAAACGTGACGTCCGCCTGTCTGCGTCAGTCGTGTTGTCCCGTCCTGTGACGATCAACTGGCTTGGTATTGGTCGCGGCACCCAAATTCGGATGGGAATCTGGTTAGATTCGATATCAGCCTCGTCGTTCCCAACTCGCTTCCAACGTCTGGTTACCGAAGTAATTCCTTTGATCTCCAGTCCGCCTACCCACGTTGTGAATTGATCTTAGGCAGACGAAATCAATCAGTCGTCGGGGCCGTAATGCAATTTGAGTTCAAATAAGGGTGGTATCGCAAAAATATGTGTAAAATAAAATAAAATAATAACTCAAAAGTTCAAAGGTATCAAAAAATACTTTATATCTGGTTGCTGGATACATAGGACTGCGTCTATCTCTCGACCCGCTATATGGATTCGTGACACGTTGTTTTTGTTAGGTCAGTTTTAACATTTTAAGTTGTCTGTTCTTTAAGAAACTGGTTCTTGGTGTGTCTTCAGGCGATAGTCGTAAAACTTGTTTTGGTGGTATGAATCTAAGTCGCTCTTCAAAAATAAATTGTTCTTGGATTGAAGATGAGTTCGGAAGTTGCGCGAATCTTTCAAGTCAGCTCTGCGAGGCGGACCCACTTCAACTGCGAACTGGAAACTTTGGAAAACTGGAACTCCAACTCAACTGATTTTCGCTCGCTGCGACTTTGCTTATATGGACACCGACCAAAACCGGGGTGGGCTTTGTTGGGGTTTGAGGTTCCTTGATAATTCCAAATCGACAATCCCCTTCTTTTGTTTTCGGTCATGAAAAATTTATTATTTCCATTTTTGGAAGTCTTCTCTTACCCCTACCTTCAGAGGGCGTCAACGATTTTCCTACTTCTTCGCAGTAACATCTCATACCTATCCTCTTTAAAAAGTGGTAGAAGGCCTCCCCCCTGCATCACATGATCACCTCCGCCTGGCTCTCGTTAACATTCATCCCATGGTCGACCAACAGTGTGGGTGTGATCAGACTAGCCTTGTTTCTTAAAAAAATATATCTTGCTCAAAGAAAAAGAATTATCTCCTCTTTTTCTTTTTTCTATTTCCCTTCTTTCTTTTCTTTTCTATTCTCTCTCCTTCTCTGGCCGCCAACAGAACAATACGACCCGTAGTGTGATAACCTCAATTCCTATCCCAAGGTCACTTTCATCTGGACTTCGTCAATCATCAGGGTGGGTGGTCATCCAGCAAGACACATCCAACTTTTCCGATAATATTGTTTCGCTCATAGTCAAATTTCAACACAAAACAGACCCTTGTCCAACGGTATCTTTCCATCGACAAAGACTTTGTTTTTTTTTCTTTCAGCTCGTGTGTGGTCATCGCGCGACTCATTAAATTTTTATCTCTGTAGTGTTCTGTGGAAGCCCCAGATGGCATTCCCGTGACACAGTTAAATGTTTCTCTATTCTGTCCCGGAGTTTAGCTAGCCGATCTGGAACTTGTCAATTAGATTTTTGCCAGCACCAAATGGCTGTTATCTATTCCCGATAATATAAGTCCGCCACCACGACGCAGTTAATTTTTATCTATTTACAATTCTCGACAATGGCCATGAAACCTTTCACCATTTTTCACTATCAAAATTTCATTTCTTTCCCTTCTTTTCTTCCTTTTCCTTCTTTCCCTAAATGGTGTCACATACATGAGGAACCTATTTTCCTGAAAAATTTGTTTAAGAGAAATATTTTATAAATTTAATCCAACAGGTGTACTGGCTGCTCGGTTAATGAATGCCAAATATTTCCTTATAGGGAGACAGCTAATATTGCCATTGCCATTATTGAGCTAGCGATGCGATCTTTTTTTTGCAGTGTGAACATTTGCAGCACCATGATGAAAAATAACAGTTTTCCTTTGTTTACGAGATGAAGTTTCTGGCAAGATATTTATACAGTGTTAGTCCTTCCATGTACTGGTAGCGCGTAATGAACTTCAACTTTGATATTACACCAACGACAAAGAAATAACTTCTGTGGCACGAGGTCTTTTAGAACGGGTACATTTTGTGATAACCGATGTTTATTTCGTTTTTTCGTCGTCGGACAAAATTCATTTTTCATGACGTGTAACAATTTGATGCCTGTGAACTCATATTCTCTCAGTTGCAAGATTCTTTAATTTCTTGCATTCACTATGAATGAAAAACTGGCGGATAAAAGCTGTGACAAACTAATTTCTCTACGCGGTTTTCTACTACTCAAACTGTTAAATAATAGTTCCAGAGTATTATTTTTTAGTGGCAGTGTATTTAGCTGAGATCTTCTGAGGCTGACTATGGAGTCTATTGGTAGACAAAAATCGATTTTCATTGCCAAACGTGTGAATGTTAGAGTTAAAAGTGTTTTCGATTAGTTAAGTTTTACACGCTTTACACATTAGACGTGGTTATTTCGTGTCTCGGGGATCTTGTTCGTCATTGGGGGTGATAAAGCGACCCCCACTTGCTAGTTAGAATCGTCGTAAAACGTAAGTTTTAAAATACCTTTTGTAGAAGTTCTCATTTTACCTCCAAACAAACAAATTAACGATCACCCGACCGGAAGATGACATAAAGAAGAAAGCAATATATGAAGGAATTAAGACCGTCGCCCTAAAACTACGCCCAATGCGAAAACCTTGGTTCTGCCTTGGATAACTCGTTATTAGTAAGTATGAAATACGTAATTACTTTACGAACACCCTAGTATTAGTTTGGCATAAAAGTATACTAACTCTGTCAGACAATTAACAGGAATAGGTGTGTTGTGAGAGTTATGGGCGTCGTCCACATTGAGTTCATCCCACGAGGCTAGACGATCAATCAGCAAGTCTACAAAGAAATTTTGCGGCGTTTGCTTCCCTCAGTGCGCGCGATGAGTAGTTGTAGTAGTTGTGGTAGGACAAATTGTGGCTAATTCAGCACGATAAAGCACCTGCTCACAACGCCCTGAGCATCCAGCAGTCTATGGCCGAAAAGAACATCGCCGTACTGGAACAACCAACCTATTCACTTGATCTTGCTCCGTTTGACTTTTTTTCTTTCCCCCAAACTCCTGGGGATCATCAAGTGGATCCGGTTTGAAGGCATGGTGACCATCAAGAGGGTCGTAACGACACCGCTGGGGAACATACAAGAAGCATGACAGAGGAGGATAGAAAAGTGCATTAGACTCGAGGGAGGTTACATTGAAGGGAAAATCATTTTTTTTAATTTAAATCAATTGTTTCTGACATGTATATTTACTTTTCACACAGAACTCGTACACCGGCATTGTTTACTTACTGCAAGTGCTTGATGCATTTGAACACTTACTTACTCACTTCATTATTGATTGCGTAATCAATCGATGATCGACATCGTTTTCACCAATGAAAATTCTGAATCCAGCAAAATACGAATATAGGGAAGGAGACATCAGTCAATATTCAAATACGTCTTTTACCTTTTAATAGATAAAAATAAATACCATTTTGTGAAAATGTTTTCACTAGTGATGAAAATTTACCAGTTCCTTGTGAAAAGTTAACACGAAATATATCAAGCCTACCTCTAAGATATGCTTCAATATATGGAACTAAACTGACTCTAATAATTATAAGACATCACTCTGTACTTTGCAGGATTGACAAAATTTGTTCTAATCACGGAGCATGAACTAATATGATCCTAAGATGAAGTGCTACCTGTTTTCGTTTTAAATTCCGATTTTGCACAATGACAATGTCCGCCATTCAACTGCAAATTCAATGCCGAAAACAATCATGCAGCTTTAATAGGGCGTGTATTACGTTAGACCTGCCGACATTATAAGAAATTTAAGCTGCTTGAACGTGCATCATCTGGCTTTCAGCGTTTTGGGCTCTTGCTTAATTTTTAAATTTAGAAAATATTCTTTGGAATATTTTGATTGTGATTTTATAAACATAGTCTCGATGTGGCACAAGGCGAAAAGTATGCGGCACCCAGTGAGGATCGAACTCTATTTACTCGTAATTGATTTAGCGACACAAGCTTGCTAAATATTACACCGCCTCGAAGTCCCCCTTTTTGGTATATTTTGATTTGTGGTAAAAACAACTGCTTTTGTGTTTCACCCAAAAGTAATAAAAGGTTTTCCCTCCCTATTCCAAGTACTGTATTTGGAGTTTACCTGTAGGTTAGTTAAGCCGGGGGAGCTTGAATTTAATTTTCAGAGTTGACGAACATCTGCTGCATGAAACTGGGTAGTCCCATCTAGAAAAAAAAAAAAAACAAAGCAGAAAAAATTGGATAACCACCAGACCAGAATTGAAAGAAAACATCAAAGTCGTTCCCTCATGAAAAAGTTTTCGGCTAGTGTGCTTGATCTATTCTTCGCTATTACTACGAATTTTGCTTCGAAAATTGTATCAAATTATTCTTTGAAAATTATTCACAGATGTAGTTTCTATTTTTCTTCACTTTATGTATTTTTTTTGGTTTTGTGGACCTTTTCATGAAACATTAGAATGTTTATTGTAAAAAGGAATATTTCCTATTCATTGATAATTAACTTGATATTTGCCTTCACTTGTACTTCAAGTACTTAATTTGTGCAATTCATTCATTTTTTTTCATGTTTTTAAAATTGGCTTATGTAGGCAGTCATTGTTGAGTATCCATATGTTACTTCAAACATTTGTTTGAATGATTTTTTTTCGAAAGTTTTATTTTTGCTTAATAAAATAAAAAATCTTATAAAATATTTTGATTTGATCCAAGCGGCTGTTCTTGTCTGAGAACGGGTTAAAATTTCAAGACAGCCAAAATTATTGATGTATTAATCATATTAAATTTGGTTTTTCTTTTCAGCTGAATTGCGCAATTTACAGGTAAAGAACACAGAATGCTAATCTATTAAATTGATGCTATGAATTATATAGGAATATAAATTATTGTACAAATTATGTTGTTTTAGCATCAGTTTTTCCTATTAATCCAAATGATTCCTGGCTTCTTTTAAAATATTAAACCTTTTCATTTTTACCTTATTTACATCTTTTACTTTATTTTTCGTTCTTGTTATCATTGTTATTTTTATTTATATCATATTGATATATTAAAGAAGCTACCAAACCATTTCCTCGTTTGTCTGTCACGTTTGTATGGTATATACTTTCCAGCCAATTATATTGGCTAACATTTTTGGATATTTCTTTATTTTTATTCACGCTTCTGTACTATTTCTATATCTTCTTCAGGTTTCTTAGCAACTCTCTTTCAGCCTCTCCCAGGAAGATACCAGGAATCATACTGATTATATGCAGGATAATCTCTCTGATATGTCATAATGTACGTTGGTCGTAAGTTAAGCCTTGATACCTGCCTGTCATTTGATCCATTCTTAAAGATAATCAACTAAAAGAGGCTCATGAACAATGAATACTATTACATGTACTAATCTTGTTCGTTTATTTACTTAGATGAAGTTTGTCAGCATTAATTTTCATTGCAACTCGCAGACAAGCATTTTAAGACTGTTGCTACCGAACATGGTTTGGTGTTGAATAATTTTAGCATTACTGAGACTTTACTTCCGGGTTTAGGATTGAGTTTCCGGTTCCTTCTAAAATCTACTTCAAATTTATACTTTTAACGTCTCCGTCTGATATCGAACATTTTCTTCTCGACAGGAGTAGACAGTTTCGCCTGTCCTCGGTTTTTGAACAAGAGTAGAGGTTTATCCTTTTCCCCCTGATTTAGATTGTGTTTCTGCATTGTTCTAGTAGCCCCTTTCCCTCTTAGAAGCATTATCGCCTTGCTTGAATCTCTCTCTCTCTCTCTCTCTCTCTCTCTCTCTCTCTCTCTCTCTCTTATATATATATATATATATATATATATATATATATATATAGAGAGAGAGAGAGAGAGGGGCTTGGAATATCTAATACACATAAGGTATACTGAAGGCAAGTGGGACAAACAAGGGTTAGGAGAAATAACAAATAGACAACAATGATTAAGAGCTTCAAAGGACAAGATATCGTGGAGTGCCATGATCGCTAATATCCTGAAGGGACACGGCACATAGAATATGGATAAGAAGCTGTACTGGAAATTTCACTTGTTTTTTTTTAATGATCCTGTGGATGTTGATTGTACTCTCTGAATATTTAATCAACTTTTCAACCATATTCCAGGCGTTTCTCCATTTTTCAATAACACAGATTGTTGCCCTAGCACATGAAAAGGAGAAATTTGTTTTTCTTTTTTCTTTTAGTTTTATTCAATATATTTTTTACTGATTTTTATCTCTATTTAATCATACTTATTATAAAACCCAGTTTGTGTGTGTGTGTGTGTACGTTTATATATTGGATCGGATTTCCTACATTTTTCAACCGATTTCAACAAAACTTCACAGGACTACGTAAAATTACCTTGCGGTGGTTCTGACAGCGCCAAAAATTGGAAAAACACAAGTGTTCTTGCACGAAATCAATTTGAAAACACGATTAAGATGCATCGCTTTCGCGGGAATGAAAGGAGGACAACTCATATCGAGTTATACTTATTATAAAACCCAGGTTGTTTGTGTGTGTGTGTCTGTGTGTGTTCGTTTATATATGGGATCGGATTTCCTACATTTTTCAACCGATTTCAACAAAACTTCACTTTTTTATTTGGCAAATAATGTTTCTTATTTTCTTGCACACTTTTTTCTTTATTTTTACATTCAGAATGTTTTAAAAATACCATTTACAAGACAATTGTTTATAATAAAATTCTATTCAATCGGTAGACTCATAACGATTGAAAACAATGTTTTTGTTTGAGTTTGGGTTTGACCAATTCGTAAAACAAAAAAACAAAACAAAAAACTAATTAAGACATGCGTGTCCGTCAACCTTAAACAATAATCTTTGTCAATTTTATTTTTCAGTCTTTGTGATGGTCAATACTTGATCTATCTCTTACTGTTACATCCCCGGGCAACGCCGGGCTCTACTGCTAGTAATCAATAAGTCTGGAAATGCGGATCAAATAACCTGAAAGGTAAAACTGCATGAACATTACCGGCACGTCAGTAATCAAAAGCAGAAAGATGTTAATACGAAACATTTATGACATTCCATCGCGATCTAGCGGTCTCGATCTACAAGTATCGAATGTGAACATACTGAAGTACTCAAGGATTTTATTTTATTTTTTTTATCAGTTCATCTTAATCAAGTTGCTAACACGACTAAGACGCAAATGTCTACTGAGAGTGAAAGAGAAAACAAAAAACTTTAGAAAGAACCGGAAATAAATAGGGAAAAATGAATAAACCTTTACTCCAGTTCAAAAGATTGGGATGGAGTGTGAACCGGACGATTAGGCAAATCTATTTACTCCTATTAATTGTTCCTTATTTCTACTATTATTTTTCCTTAAAAAAACAAAGGATTGATGCGAGATTCATTTAGCCGATGTTAGTGTGGAAATGACCGGAATACCCAACTATCGAAACGTAGTTAGTAAAACAACTAATATTATGAAGACAGAATAAATCATTCTATAAAGACGTTTTGTTTATTATCAGAACTTGACCGAAACTTTGGATGCGTGTAATTGGGAAATCAAGCAAATTAGCCTCGCTTACATTTGCAAATTAATAAACAGGAATAGATAGTTTCACCTAAACTTCTTTCCAGTCTTTTGAATAAGACGAGAGATTTATCCTCCAGTTTCTGGTTCTTTCTAATCTACGTCAAATCTATGCTTCTAAGCTCTCCGCCAAAACAATAGAATTTTATTTACTATTAATTTTTTCCTCAAGAAGATTAGATACGTTCACCTATCGTCTGGTTCACACACCTCCCCGATCTTTTGCCCACTAGTAGAGTTTTATCCCTTGTTTTCTCTTCATGATTGGGTTTCATACTTATTTTAATACTTATTTTCATTATCTGTCACTTCCATCATCCTCTTCTATCTTAGCAGCATTATCGGCTTCTTTTGGAATGAATTGAGTAAAATAATAAAATGAAGTTCAATATTTCATTTAACGATCATTCGATGGTATACACTAGTTAACATTGTTTTATCATAATCTTAATAAATATCTGGAGTCAGTGATTTAAATATAATTCTGTCTCATTAAGATTGAATGAAAATTGTTTAGAATTCGAGATCCGTATTATAGAATGAGTCCAATAAAAATCCGTCATAAATATGTTTACCATTCTTGAAAAATGTGAACAGAAAATGTTAAGCTTGATCAATATTTACCTTCATTAATAATTAAATATTTAAAAGGATTGATTTTCTTAAATTGCACCAAAGAAAAAGTCATCTTGGATAGCCACGCCAGAACAAAATTTGAACATTATAAAACAGGGAATGGGACGTTCCGGCGTAGCGCATTTGGTGTGGCTGATTCGGCGCGGACGATTGAGCGTAGCCCATTTGGTGTGGCTGATTCGGCGTGGTCGATTCCACGTGGCCGATTCGGCATAGTCGAGTCGACATAGACATTTTTCAGCAGACGGACGATTAGGTGTCAGATTATTACTTCCTCGTTTTAGCCAAATTTGATATCTCTCTCTCTATCTCACTCTCTCTCTCGTTTAGTAGTCAAACTAGTACTTCATCGTCATATGCTCGGATAATCATATTTAAGAAAAAGAGTAGTGAATGCCATTTTTATATTTAAGAAAAGGATTAGTTGGAGGCATTTTTAAATTTAAGAAAAGGAATAGGGGTTATTTTTATATTATATTTCCTTCAGTGCATCTTCATAATTTTCAGTGCTCTTCATCCTAACAAACAAAGAGTAACTTTCGTTTATTTGAGTTTCTAAAAATGATCGAACCAAATTTGGGATCGCCTTCAATAAATTGTCATTCTGAACAAGTTGCAATTCATGCTCTGCAAGATGCATCTCCCAACGTTCGCATTAAGGGTTGCTTTTTCCATCTACCGCAAAACATACACAGAC
>CAHIKZ030004943.1:435000-440000 GCA_903632075.3 Acanthosepion pharaonis
CCACGCACATAAATTCGGGTGCATTGTCGGTGACTATTGTCTGGAGTACTCCATTCCTTGAGAATATAGTTCTTAGTACTTGCTTTATTGGGGTGGCATTTCTGTCTTTTACTCTGACAACCTCTGGACATCCTGAATATGAGTTCACTAATAGTATGAACAATCCCCTATCTATGATATATGCGTGAGTCATGTGTACCCTACCCTATGGCTCTGCTTCTTCGTGCTATGAGTGAATTTTTGCTTGCTTGAAGTTTTATATTTCCACACATTTTGGGCATATCCTAACGTATTTCTCTACATCTTTTGAATATCCTGGCCACCAGGCTTGTAACTTTGGTCTTCTTTGTGCTGCTGCTCTTATCGCACAATGCACGTGTTATCATGTCCTCCTTTTAATATGCCCCTTCTCATCATTTGTGGAGTTACTATTATATAACCATTTCATATTGTCTATAGTTCATTCTGACATCGAACAATTACTTCATATATTATTTTTTTATTTACTCTACTATTTTGCTTAATATTAAGTCCTGTTTTGTTTCTTTTTTGAGTCTATTTAGAAGAAGAATGTCCGTTTCTACCCATTGTATTATTTTATCATCAGTATTTTTCTGTTTTGTTTTTTTCTGGTTCAATCTTGAACTGTAATCTTGATAGATAAAGCGTCTACGTGAGGGATAGTGTTTCTTTTTATGTATACTATTTCAAATTCAAATGCCAGGATTTTCATTGCCCATTTTAAAATTATTGACGATGTGGTTTTTGGCAATTCTTTTCTTTAGTTAAATATGAATTCTGATGGTTTGTGGTCCGAATTTAATTATTAATTTCTGCTGACGTTAACCTTCTTGATATGTACATGATTGAGTGTTCTTCTTTTGATAGAATAGCAGCAATCGCCTTTTCACTCACGATTTTGGCTAACGTTAATTTTTTTGTTGATCAAAAACTTTTATTATTAGTTTGTTTCGCAGTATTTTCTTTAGTGCTTCAAAAGCGATAATTTGCTTATTAGTCCAGTTAAACTGATTGTTTTATTTGAGTAATTTTGTGAATGGCACTATTATACCGCCGTATCTTCGTATGTATTTACTATAAAAATTTATTAGCCCCATAATTTATATTTTTATTTCTTTGAGCACCTATTTCTGTTATTTTCTTTGATAGTCTATCGTCGGGTGATATGCCTTCTTTTGAGATTTGGTAAACTAAATATGATATCTTCTTACAGTCAAAATTACACTTGTCTTTGTTTACAGTCATGTCTGCCATTTTTTATTGCACTGTTTTATATTTTAATTCATCTTCAGTTCTTGTCCCTACACATATATCGTCCTTTTATATTATTATAATATTGATTTTCCTAATAAGATTCTTTCAGCTGCTTTTTGAAAAATATGTCTCGAAGTCTTTACTCCAAACCGTAGATGAGTCCATCTTAGTAAACCTATAGGGGTGTTTATCATAGTGATTTCCTTGAATTTCTCATCAATTTCTATTTGGTTGTATGCTGCCTTGAGATCGATTTTTGCAAAGTGTTCCATTTTTGCTAACTCGTGCCTCGCAGTTTCAGTATTTGCCAAAGATAAGACTCTGAACATATCTGGTGATTTACTATCTTGTAATCACCACATATCCTTAAATCTCCATCAGGTTTCTTTATCGCTACTCTCGGTGACTCCCAATTGCTACCACCTTGAGTTACGATTTCTTGTATGCCTCGCTGTATCATTTTGTTTCATTTGGCTACTAACAAAGGTAGGATATGAATTGGAACTTTTCTTGACTCTATATATTTGGGGTGATAATTTTCTTTTTGTCGAATGCATGCTTTATAGCCTTTCAATAATTCTATTTAATTGTCTTCTGCTTCCATGAAATTGATTAGTCTCGCTGTATTTATTTTTAATACAATTCCTAGTAATCCGTGATCTTTTTCACATTTTAGAAATGTAATAGCAATTATTTCAAACCGCTTGTCGGTTTCAAAATTGCCTTTAAATGTACACATTATTTTTTATAGTCGTTCCATCAAATTACTTAAAATTGGATGCTGCTTTTTTAAATTAAATCGTCCTAATTGTATTCAGAAAGTTTTTGGTATCAACGTCACTTCACTGCCTATATCAACTTGCATGTTAAATATTTGGCCATTTAAACTTATTTTTATCTACTTCTTTTTGGTTTATTCATTGTAAATATTTCAGCTCCTTCGGATGGATTTGTACTTTTTTGTACTCTTTCTATTTTCTTTTCATATTTGCATACGTTCTGAAAATGATCTCATTTTTTGAAATTCGTGCTTATTTTTCCTAGAGTTAGGGATTTGTACTTGTCACTCTCGTGAATTTTTCCACGATATCTACATTTAATTATGGATTTGGTCGTGCTCGTCCTGTACGTTTGGAATTCTTCTTTTGGTTGATTAAATTCTCTAATCAAATTTAATTGTAAAATCTCGACGCTAGCTTCCAATATCATGCTACCTCTCTGTAGACATTCTAGTATTTTTGTTTGTGGTTTTAGTCTTCAATTATTCTGAGAATGATTAATTCATCTATAGCTCTTTCTCGTTCTCAAAATTTTTCAAATTCACAATACTTGACTCATTCTTTCAATCTATGTAAGTATTCTATAATAGGCTAATTGGGTGCTTGTCTTGTCTCTAAAAACTTGGTTATTTCGGCGATAACCAATCTTTGCTTTAGTCTTATGTTCTTTTTTTATAACTTTACATATTTCTTCAAATGTCATTTCTTCTAATTCGCCCGGGTAACAAATTGTCGAAATTTCTTCACAGATTCGCACCCAGAAGTAGCAAGAAATAAATCTTTTATCTCATTCTTTCCTTCGTCTGTCTTTGTGTCGCTTTATTTATACATTCTTGCAAAGGCAGCAAAATTCTTATCCAGGTTTCTATATACTATAGATCTTTCATCAAATTTAATCGGCGATGCCATTGCTATGTGTTACATATCTCTCTGCGTAGTAGTAGTCGTATTCCAGATCTACGTGTCCGGAATAGCAACTGGGTTTGCTAGGCATAGCCCTATGTTCGCCAGTTGTTCTCTATTTATACTTGTCTAACTAATTTGCATACGATACTCCAATGAATAAGTACAATATTGCCTGGAGGCAAAAAAATTCGATGTAAAACTAATTTTTACGACATTTGTTTGGTATTTCTCTTATTTTGTCAATTTTACATTAAAGTTCTTAAATATTTTAAAATTAATGATCAAAACTGAGCTTTTCAAGCAATAGTCATATTACGTATATCTATCTTTACAGATCATAAATTTTAAAGCTTATAACAATCTGCAAATCTGCAGCATTTAAAATAGAATTTTATATTGATTTTGTGTTCATAAAAACGGTTTTATTTCGAATGTACGGATAGCCTTTGGAAATATGAATACAAAATTAATTTTGCACTATTTTATAGCGAGAGTTATCAATTATTTTTTAGTTTCAAGTAACTTCCTTGATATTAAGAAAAAGTAATTATTTGAAATAAATTGTTTATTTTCAAAAGAAATTAAAAATATGGAAGAATTAAACACATTAAAAATGTATAACATTTCAAATATCAGAAGAGTACCTAATTATTATTTACGAATCTTATAAAGTTTATATGGTCTAATTTTGTGTCATCACAGGACATTTTTTTTATAAATGAGATAATATAAAAATTAATAATAAAATAACGGAGATAAAAATTAATATAAATGATCCCCTCAAATTTCATGAGATGTACATAAAAAAATATAGATACCTCTCTTATTAAATGTTATCTGACTCACAGAAGTTATGAAATTTTGAATTTATGGTATTTTTTTAATTTTTCCAGAAAGTATCTTCAACAAACATAAGGTTAACGCTAAAGTACCTAAAAAATAATAAAATATTATATTGCTGAATGTATTTGTTTCTTATTTAAATTTACGCGGTAAATACCTTGGTTTATTCAAACTTTTAAAAAGTCATCCTCGGAGACACGTAGCACAGTGAATAAAACCGTTGGTAGGATCCAGTGACTTGACCCAAAGAGTTGTGAGTTTAATACCTGACTACTGCAATGTGAATAAAAAATTGGTGGGGGGGTGATTTAAATGGAGATAACTAAGATAACTGAGATATCCGGAAGACGCATGACACATGGAACTAGAACAATCTATCCCGTTGGACGAAATAAAGTTTTCAGTCTGAAATTTCAATAACCAGAAGTATGTAAATAGTGTAATTATCATCAATCTCTTATTAAATGAAGAATTCATAGTTATTATTAATTTTTCCACGATTATTTGCATTCACCGTAATATCCTTAATTCCGTCTGGATGTGCTTTTTTGGGGTAATAGCTATCGGTACAAAAAGAGAAATCGGGAATCCAAGTTTTAATTCCAGTCGGGTTTGTTACTTTCATTTACCCTTGGGAAATGTATGTATCCCTTTCGGCTATGTATCCCTTTCTCGCTACGGGTTGAATAGCAGACTAGCTTCTATAGCCTAGGTTGGCAAAACCTGTCTTGCGCAGAAAGAAAATGAAACATATTGCGGGAAAATCTACAGACTAGACAGTCATGAATCGAAATAGTCATGATCCTACAAGCGTGTATTACATGATGACTCTTAACTGAAAGTGTCAACTCTTATTTAAGTGAAGAAGTTCTGGAGAGACATTATCATCCAAGTGTGTATTACGTATGGCACTTAACTGGCTGTCTGCTAAGAGCCGCTAAACAAGAGTCTAGGAGGATGTAAAATGGAGTAATTGAATTGAAATAAAAAAAAACTACAAGTCAGATATAGAAGAAAGCAAATGGTTTCATATGAATTTTTCTGTTTCTGCATAACAAAAGTCACTGATTGACTGAATGCTTCTGTCTCACGTCTGCAAAAAGACTTGCCCTGGTGGATTCGAATAAAGAAATAAAAGAACATAGCTCGGTTACATAAAAATCGTCTTAAATGCTAATTCATAAACTATTATATCTT